>WHVA01000176.1:0-202567 GCA_015179125.1 Gautieria morchelliformis | reverse complement strand
CTGTTCTGGTTGGTCGAAAGAGATAAGAAGAAGGACAAGTCTGAAGTAGACAAGCCTCGAAGTAAGAGATTGAGAGAAGAGAGATGATAGAGTGAGCAAGGTATCCTCAAGTGCTTAAGGGCACAGGAGACGGTGTAACGTATATGATAACCAAACTAGCGAAATACATGGAGCAAGCTCTGGTATTTATCTACTTTGGAAAAGGGGGATGAGTCAGAAGAGAATAGGAGGGATGAGTCACCGTGAGTCAGAATGAGTCAGAATGAGTCAGAGTGAGTCAGAGTGAGTCAGGTGAGTATGAGAAGGAGTCAGAACAACAAGAGGGATGAGTCACAATGAGTCAGAATGAGTCAGGACAATAAAGCTGATATGGTACACAATAGGGGAACTGAGTCATGATGAGTCAATGAAAACAAGAAGAGTGAGTCATGAGGATACTGGAATCAAGAGTGACTCATGGAGTAATGAGTCGTCCTAACCCTGAGCCAACCAACAATCTAGAACCACACATGTCTGCTCCAGACACACAGCCTCTGAGGCAATGCTTGACTTTCCAAGTCAATCGAAGGGGGTGGTGTAGGGTTAGGTGGTTGAGAGGGTTGGAAATGATCAAAACAAGAGAAAACTCTAAGGAACCCCTTCGCCACCTAACTATAACTATAAGTAAACTCGGGCATCTACAATCACCGAATGCCGAGTTACATAAGCAATCACGCCAGCAATAACAGGGCTGGACAGATAAGGAAGGAATGATGTCGGAAGGGGCCAGAACAGGAAGGGAAATAAACGGAACCCAAGATGGAAGGATGCCAAAGGCTAGGAGAAGCTCAGGGGTCACCAACGACACGCTGTGATAAAGCATGCAGTAATGCATGCGATAATGCACACTGATAAGGCATGCGATAATGCGCAGTGCGATAATGCATGTGATAATGCACACTGCGATAAAGCACATTGCAATAAAGCAGTGTGTGATTGGTGTTCCCCTGACAGTGAGGTACGCGAGTATCGTGCTGTGGGGTGTGCTGTGACTGTAGAAAGTCTGGTCAGCGGGGTTGTGTACGTATGAGCTGTTTGTGAGGTTTGTAGAGAGTTATGGAGAGAATAAAGGAGAGAAAACCACAACGGTTGTTTGCGCTAACACCGTGCGCAGTGACAACTACGACTAACACCAACTGTCAACAACATACAGTCAAAGGCAACACTAGCCTCAGTGGGCTCAAACAATAGCGCAAAGGTGGAGCTTTACTGCCTAGTGTTTGCTACATACACAACTAGCTACTTAACTAATGGAATAGCGCGGTGAGGATATGTAGAAGGGTCATGGGACAATCAGGTGCCACCGGCACATTATCATGCGCCGGTGCTCACATCTCAATCAGGGACCCGAAGCGCAGCCTCGGATCTCGCTCTGGAATCATCCTCATCATTAATAACAGTGACATGGTTCTCTCTGGTAGAACCTACGACGATCCATATTTGGGCAGCGGAGTCATGCGATGTCCCTCCACATCTACACGTACAACCTGAGCGATGTGCCTGCCGTGAGGAACCATTAGACAAAATCAAGTGACCCTTCATCCACGGAACTCCAGTGCTGCACGCGCCTCGAGGAATCACGCAAAGTTGATGGTCGCATGGGCTGCTGAGCACGGGGAGATGTGGGCATCACAGAGAATGTTCCACCAGCACCAGATGATTGTGGCGAGGCAGCACCATGCTGGCGACTAGGACGCCCGGTGATATCGTGCGCTCATGATCTTATGTCTTCCACTTGAGCACAAGCTACACTGCTACCTGGAATTATGGGCCATTCACCTTGTTCTCAACTAGCCGACTGAATGCTGGCGATATACTCTCGTTTGTGTCTCAGTCTCAGTCTGCCTCTGCTCACTGCTTGCAGAAGGCCGGTGGACATGCAGCACTCCTGCAAAGATGCCTACGCGATTGTTCTGGATGGAGGCAACATCCAAAGCCTCTGTTCTGTCTCTCATGCGCAAGGGTGACGTCGTGCTTGGGAACGGACTCTCACCGCCAGCGGCAGTGAGTGTCAAACCTTCCGATTACTTCGATCTTATCGTTGGAACAGGAACGACTGTATCTGTACCTGTTGCTCGTGCGTCTCTGCACACGGTAAGCAAGACCATCAGATTTTATCAGAGTAAGCCACACTGGTTTCTGACACACCAAGATTTGTCTTGCGCATGGGGCGAAGTTCGACGGCCGTATTTTCCCAATTCTCTGGGTATTCACCTTTTCACTCTCATGCCTGTTGCACAGCTGTGGTCTCTTGCACACGTACAAACACCGGTTTCCCGCCTCACGTCCTCAGACCCGAGCCTGGTGCTTGAGGACTTACGCCAAACCTATGCTAATGCATTTTTGTCTTTCCTTCAGGATACTCATCAGGCCCACAACCATGCACTGGGTGAATACAGAGGATCCCCACTTCGCCAGCAAGTGGAAAACTTTAAGGTGAGGTGCGGAACCATTCATTGATCCGGGCCTAGGAATGCTGTGCAGTGAGACTCGACATCACAGTATGGGAATGTCGCTGACGAGGTCAGTAGGGGTGGCATGGACCGGCTGTTCAACCTGAACCCAGTCCCACAGCATTCAGCTGTCTACAGAGGGACCTGGTGGGCCTCACCACTACTCCAAAACGAGTTCTACACCCCAGATGTCCAGGTATTGTGTGAGAACTGACGAATAACCTGAACTTGTCACCATGACATCTTGAATTGCCCACACCATGAATCCTAACAAGACAGCATCGTCTGAGAGCTAGTGTACATTGTAGAGGACAGGAATTATAGGCAGTAGGTATGGACTTGTTATTCAAAAGAATAGACTAGAAATCAATTCACTCTCTCAGTGAATTTAGTGGTCACTTAAATATATTATACACTACCTAGAAATCAATTCACTACAGAGATTTCTAGGTTAAAAATGCAAAGACTACTAGACTAATTTACTTGCCTCTCTCAGTGAATTTAGTGGTCACTGAGAGAGGGGAAATGTGTTCCACTGCGCATGTACTACTACCCGGCCCTTTAGCGCCCAAGAGCTCGCGCGTCGAAGTCATTTCAGACTCCGCTGGGTGCAGCCGCTTGTGAAAGTAGGAATAACAAGATGAAATAGAGAGATAAGGAATGAGTGGAAAATTTCGAAAATAACCAGAGAAATGGATGCATAATACAAGAACAATGTGAGAAGAAATTGGAAGGCCACACAACAAATTGGATATATTATGCTTGATTTTGGTGCAGGAGCATAAATGCACCCAACACGCCCCCTCAAGCTTAATATATTCCGATTTGCTCGTTGAGAATCTTCACTCTAGGACTAGGAAGTCCTTTAGTGAGGATATCTGCCAACATTTGTTCGGTTGGCAAATAAACGAGCTTGGCTTGTTGATTTTTGATTATATCTCGAAGGAAATATAATCGGATGTCGAAGTGCTTGGTTCTCGTGTGTTGTTGGGTGCCATACGTGATGGCAATGGCTGATTGATTGTCTGAATAAACTTGGATGGGTCTGTTCAGTGGTTGGAATATTCAGAAATAAAATGGCGCATCCAAAGAGCCTCTTTGCCCGCATGGGTCAGGGCGACGAATTCGGCTTCAGTTGATGAGAGGGCTACTATCGACTGTTTCTGGCAACTCCATGAAACAGTGCCTCCATCAATCTGAAATAAGTATGCCGAATACGAACGCCTATGACTCTGTGAACCCCAATCCGCATCTGAATACCCATCAAGCCGTCTTGATTTCTTCCAAGTGTGAGCTTGTAATGCTTCGTGCCTTTCAAATATTTGAAGACACGTTTGACTGCATTCCAGTGTGTGCCACCTGGATTTTCAAGGAATTGCGAGAGTAATGACACCGCAAATGCAATGTCAGGTCGAGTGGCTACAGCCGCCCACATCAGTGATCCTATAGCTGCCTGTATGGAAACTTCGACATGGCTTTCTTGCTCTCTCTGTAGAAGGACATTGGTCTTTAGATAATTTTACGGCTGGATCAAGAGGCGTAGCATAAGTCTTTGCATCTTCGAGATTAAATTTTTTGATGATCTTCTCGATGTATGCAGTTGTGAAATTGCAATAGTTTTCTTCTGCCAGTCTCTTTCGATTTTGAGATTCAATAGCCAATGAATCTCGCCTAGATCTTTCATACTGAAGACCTGAGCAAGATCTCGTTTGACTTCGTCCAGGACTGACTGATTCTCAGCTGTGATGGTAAGGTCGTCCACAGCTGTTGCAATGATCACATGCCCCTTTCCGCCACGTCTATAAAATACAGCCCATCTGTGGCTGACGTAGTGAATCCTAACTTGTGGAATTCACCACTTAGACGTTTATACCATTCTCTTCCAGATTGCTTGAGGCCGTAGAGTGCTTTCTTCAAAAGTAGCACTTCGCCTTTGTCTCCTGACTCATATCCATACGGCTGCTTCATGTAAATAGGTTCGGGCAACGTAGCATTGAGGTATGCATAGTCTACGTCCATTTGATGGATAGGCCAGTCATTCCTAGCAGCAATGGCGCATATGATCCGTAGGGAGGATAACCGAGCAACAGGTGAGTATGTCTCATCATAGTCGACTCCAAACTTCTGTGTGAAGCCTTGGCGACCATTCTCGATTTAGGTACTATTGGTTTCCTTCTGGATTACGCTTCCAAAGGTAGACCCATTTGTTGCCGACAATATTGGCTCCAGGAGGTGGTTTGGTTCGTTCCCACACTCCTTTGTCGATTAGGGCCTCATACTCTTTGTCCATTGATTTCTTCCATATAGGATTATTCAGAGCTTCGTCTGCATTGCTAGGTTCAATTTGACTCAAATCCGGCGCCTTGTTATTGTTTTGACCGTCGGTTAGAAACGCACTGATGGCACACTCATAGCTACTGATGCATCAATCTCGGAGGATAATTCTTGGTCGAATAAAACTTCTTTATGGTCCTCAACGTCCTCGTAAGCTAGCGTAGTCATATGTGCGCCAGCTTGTCTCTGGGTTTGAGATCTTGTTACGGGACCTGATGGGGCCGGCTGCACTTGTTGTTGACGGATCCTTTCGCTTCTCCTTATCGGTTCAGCTTCTCTAGGTCTGTCATCAACTCCCTGAATAGGTTGCAGCTTTTCAAGATATTCTTCCGGTGCACTTTCATCAATTTCTTCGATCTTTGCCTCTTCGCTGACTAAGCGACCGGGCACAGGCACTGATGCCGGAATGGCCTTCTTCTCTTCTTTAGACGTAGGTAGCTTGGATTCCTCAATAGAAATGATTGGGACCTTTCCCTTCTTCATCTCTGAATCAAACACAACGTTCCGCTCGACAGAAACTTTGTGCGAGTCAGGCCAATAAACATAATGACCATGGCTCTGCGCAGAAATTCCTATCCACCGAGCTCTCTTGGCACGAGCTGCCAATTTATCTCCCTGAGTGATTTTAACGTAAATTTCAGTTCCCCACGCGTGAATGTCTTTGAGATTCGGTTTTTCATGGTGAATCATCTCGTAGGGCGTTTTATCCGGTAGAGCTCTTGTATGCGTCCTGTTCCTAAGATAATTGGCATGCTGTATCGCATAGCCCCATAATATCTTAGGAAGGCCTGATTCTAGCAGCATGGCACGAGTTCTCTCAGTGAGAGTTCGGTTCAGGCGTTCCGCAACACCATTGGACTCTGGTGTGTCGTGTACCGTCAACTGATGCTTCGTGCCTTGTTTGGCTAGATGCTGTTCGAATTCAGAGCTCGTATACTCGCCCCCTCGATCAGAAACAAGTGCCTTGATGTGCACATTTCTCTGTCGAAGCATTAAAGCCTCGTAGAGCTTGTACTTTGAGAATGCTTCTGATTTGTTCGCCATGAGATAAATCACCGATTCTCTTGAGTAGTCATCGATAAAGGAGACATAATATGACTTCTTATCGATCGTGAGGTGTCTTGCAGGTCCCCAGACATCAGAATAAATTCTGTCACCGAATTTTGATGTTCGGTCTCTGGGTTCTCGAGGAAGAGGTTTGCGTGCAATCTTGGCCTGAATACACGCATCGCAGACAATTCTATCGCCTGTGGAGCTCAGTTCAATGCCCAATATCATGCCATGATTTAATAGATGTTGTAGGGACTTCTGCGAGATGTGCCCCATCTTTTGATGAATTTCCATGGCAGATAAACACATATGGGCTTGAGCACTTGGTGACTGGAGGTCTAGTCGATATAAGCCATTGACTTTCGGTGCTTGCATCAATACTTTTCCAGCAGCATTAGATATTGTGCATTTCTGGCCACCGAGTCGAATGTCGTAGCCAGCATCATCGCACCGACCGATCGAGACGAGGGTAGCAGCAATTTTGGGTGCATAGTATGTATCTTGCAACGTGACTTCTACTGTTCTATCTCCAACCTTATTGGATAATACGAGCAGTCCTGAGCCGAAGGCATCAAAGGTACCTTTGTTGGCTGCTCGGATAGTCCTCGGCTGTGAGAATTGACAGTAGTTCCTCAATAAATTTTTGTGAGGAGTCACATGCGATGTCGTTCCGGTGTCGAGTATGACTATAACTCCTGAGGATGTGCTCAAATTGAAATTAGAGCACTCGTCAAAATTGGTGAAGGCAAGATGCCCATCACCACTTTCCTCAGAAGTAGACTCTTCTTCGGCAACATTCGCTTTTGCTTTACCCTTCTTCTTCTTCTTGCCTTTGGCTTTCTTCTTCTGACGTGGTCCTTGACCTTCTTTACCACCTCCTTTAGCCCAGCAATTTTCGATGGAATGTCCAGGCTTTTTGCAGTTGGTGCATACATGCGCCTTCTGCCCCTTCTGGTCCTTCTTAGTAGATGAACCAATAAACACCTGCTCTTCTTGCGGGAGTGTTTTCTTCCTGTCATACTGAGCCTTTAGTACCCTAATAATATTATCAGGGACCAATGGCATCCCGCATTCTTCAAGCGAAGTGGTAAGGGCGTTCATGACTGCCTCATAGGATGGTGGAAGTGATGCAAGGATGATGTCCATGAATTCTTCTTCGGAAACTCTGGCTCCCATCTCATTAAGACGAGCATATAGGTCTTGGGCCTTGTCCAAGTGATCTCTCAAGTCTCCATCCTCAGGACATCTCATACTGCGGAGTTGTCGCTGCAGGCTGGTGAGGACCATCTTGGGCTTTTTGGTCATTTCATTGACCAGTGCATCCCAAGTCTCTTTTGCTGTCTTCTGCTTCTGTAGCATCAGGGCTAATGACTCTGACACTGAGACGATGATCTGGGTCTTGGCTTGTCCTTCTCTAGCAAGGTATCTCTCCAGCTTCTCCTCAGCCTTATCCATCTGAGTTTCCTCAGCTTCTGTAAGAATATGGCCTGGGGGCATAACTGGAGGATCAGGAGGTCGAGTGACTCTCCCTTCTACATGCTTGAGCAAATTTTTGGACTCGAAATAGCTGATGAGAGTGGCTCGCCACAATGGCCAATTACTTCCATCAGTAGCAAGCTTCTCAACACCCAATAGCTTCTCAGAAGTGTCTCCGGGGCCCATAACCCTGTAGAGGACAGGAATTATAGGCAGTAGGTATGGACTTGTTATTCAAAAGAATAGACTAGAAATCAATTCACTCTCTCAGTGAATTTAGTGGTCACTGTAAATATATTATACACTACCTAGAAATCAATTCACTACAGAGCATTTCTAGGTTAATAAATGCAAAGACTACTAGACTAATTTACTTGCCTCTCTCAGTGAATTTAGTGGTCACTGAGAGAGGGGGAAATGTGTTCCACTGCGCATGTACTACTACCCGGCCCTTTAGCGCCCAAGGGCTCGCGCGTCGAAGTCATTTCAGACTCCGCTGGGTGCAGCCGCTTGTGAAAGTAGGAATAACAAGATGAAATAGAGAGATAAGAAATGAGTGGAAAATTTCGAAAATAACCAGAGAAATGGATGCATAATACAAGAGCAATGTGAGAAGAAATTGGAAGGCCACACAACAAATTGGATATATTATGCTTGATTTTGGTGCAGGAGCATAAATGCACCCAACAATGGTCTTGAAAGTAATACTGCCCAATACCCAGTCAATCGACAGATTGTAGCGGGTGAGCCAGTTGTGGCCAAGTACCACCGAGCAACTCGAGTCGAGCGAGGTTACGTAGAAGGTAACCCATTGTTGTTCGCCGGTCGGAAAGCAGATACAGAGGTCTAGAGCTTGGGTAATGGTAGTGTTAGTACTACCGTCAAATAGTTTCAAGGGTATAGGAAAGACAGGATAAGCAGGCATAGAGTACTTCTGGACAAATCTGGATTCAATAAAACAGTCTGAGGACCCGCAGTCAACTAATGCAACAAAAGCGACGTTGGGAAGCGAAGGCGAGGTTAGATCTACATTAAGGGAATCTTTGGACAATGAATGAGAAGCGGCACTGAGTCTGAGCACATGGGTGAGGTTACCGCAATCCTCGGATCGTGTGGTTCCAAGGTTGCTACCTATTTTTTCACCTCCGTGATGGAGGCCGAAGTCCCCTCGTTGGGGGTCTTC
This sequence comes from Gautieria morchelliformis, assembly GCA_015179125.1. Lineage (NCBI taxonomy): Eukaryota > Fungi > Basidiomycota > Agaricomycetes > Gomphales > Gomphaceae > Gautieria > Gautieria morchelliformis. Next base: position 194,032 of record WHVA01000176.1, on the reverse strand, counting down.
GCTGCCCGACCTTTAGAACCGCTACCGCTGGTAGACTTGTTCTTCGGGCAGTCCTTGACAATGTGGCCTTTGGTGCCGCAAAGTAGACAAAGGCCTTGGTCGACCCAATGTTGGCGTTCCTCAGGAAGTAGTTTGCCATCCTTCCTGAGCTTGCTCGATATGTCGGGCTGGCTCTTGTTGTTCGAAGAGTTGTTGTTGGAACCCTTGCCGTTGTTGTTAGTCTTGTTGCGGCTCTTATTGTTGTTGGAACCGCTGGAAGACTGGTTGTTGTTAGTGGCATTGCTGCTGGACTGATTAGTGGCGCGTGCAGGCTGGGAGCTATGACCATTGATCATGGCGTCATATTCCTTACACTCCCAGTAACGGCTGTCGCATTCCAGCGCGAAGTTCCTAAGCTCGGCGAGGCTGCGGAATCGAGGGAAGTGAAGTAAGTCGTCCTTGATTCATTTGGCCAAGCCCTTGTAGGCGAAGTGTCGGAGGGCCGCATCGTTCCACTGAGTCCGAGTCGAAGCTCGGGCGAAGTCGATAAAGAATCGTGCGGCCTTGTGGTGCTCTTTCATAATGATCTTCTCGAGGTCAATCTTGGCTTGGGCAGCGTTGTCCTATGGGCCAAAGTTGAGCTCGAGCTCGGCCTTGAAGCTGTCCCAGTCCTTGAGCCAATCTGGCTCGGGTTGGACTTTGCCGAGGATCGCCGGCTCAAAATACTGTAGAGCTGAGCCGGACAGGTAAGAAATAGATACTGCACCTTCGAGGCCCCAGTCTTGAACGCTGTGGGACGATCTCGGAAGTTGAGTACGCATTGAAGGAAGAAGGTGCGAAGCTTGGCCTGGTCAGTACCGTCATAACTATCCGGTTCCTTGACCTTGGCTCGTGCTTCGGACTCGCGAGGTTTCACGAGTTTGATGAACACCCGACGCATAAGCTCGTTGTCCTCGAGGTCACCGAGGTCCTCGGGCGGCAGGTTGGGGAGGTCCCGATTGTTGTCAGAACCTCCAGAGCCATCACCTGGATCACCTGAAGGGTCACCGGGGTCAGCCCTACCTTTGCCTTTGTTACTAGGCTCGGCGGGGTCTGCGAGGGGTATCCCCGGGGACGGTGGTGAATCGTCGGGGGCTTCCGAGAAACCTCGTTGTTCTGATATACCCCGAAGGGTGCGAGAACAAGTTATCATGGACATAGTGAAGACAAGGAATATGTAGGGTGTAAGCAGTCTGAAAATACTGTTACGATACAATCTGTTGTAAGGTTGACCGAGGTCAGGAGTGAAACCCGAGGTATGGTCCGAGGTTACGGGGCGAGGTTTGGATGGGGAAGTCGGAGAGGGACTAGGCTTCAGCTTATGTGCTGCGCCGACCCTACGCATGAGTCCCAACTTCGGAGGCAAACGAATAAGAGGCGAGGTTTGGCTTAAGAGGCGAGGCTTAGAAACTAGCTAGGGATCGAAGTTATACGATAGTTGATTTTGAGACTGAGGAGTAGGAATCTCCTCAAACAACTTCCAGTTCCCGAGAAGCCTTGGAATTCCATCTCTATGGATTTCATTGAGCAGCTTCCCCCTTCATCCGAGTTCACCTCCATACTAGTGATTGTTGACCGCTTCACTAAGCAGGTTATCTTCATTCCAACCACCGACAAGATAACCTCGCAAGAGCTCGCTCACCTCTTCGTCCTTCATGTCTTTTCCAAGCATGGAGTCCCCTCGCACATCACCTCAGACAGGGGTTCCGAGTTCATCTCGCACTTCTGGCGTTCTCTAGGGAAAGCCTTGGACATGCGGTTGCATTTTACCTCGGGATATCATCCCGAGGGTGACGGTCAAACCGAGCGTGCTAACCAGACCTTGGAACAGTACCTCAGGATATACTGCAACTATCAACAATCCAATTGGGCTTCACTCCTTCCCCTCGCCGAGTTCGCTTACAACAATGCGCCTAGCGCAACCACCGGCATATCCCCATTCTTTGCTAATAAGGGTTACCACCCGAACCTCGCAGTCCACCCCGAGCGCGACCTTGCCTCGGCACGAGCTTGAGACTTTGTGGTTGACCTGGACGAGCTACACCAGGAACTTCGCCACGCCATCCTCGAGGCTCAGAAGACCTACCAAGCCTCGGCCAATGTTCGCCGCAAACCCGCTCCTGCTTTCCAAATAGGATCCCTCGCCTTTGTAAAGGCACAGTACTTCCGAACAACTCGGCCTACCAAGAAGCTTGCCGAGAAGTTTTTGGGTCCTTTTGAGATCATTTCCCGAGTGGGTACTCACTCCTTCACCCTTCGACTTCCAGAACACATGCATTCAGTCCATCCAGTATTCCACGTATCCATGCTCGAACCAGCCTCGCCCAACACCATCCCGAACCGAGTTCAGCCTCCTCCACCCCCAGTCCTCATCGACGGCGAGCCTGAGTTCGAAGTCTCGGAGATCCTTGACTCCAAGATCGATAATAGACGGAAGAGCTGCAAACTGCTGTATCTTGTTAGGTGGACTGGTTACGAAGGTACCGACGAAGAAACCTCGTGGATCCTCGCTTCTGAGCTTGATCATGCCTCGGAGCTGGTCACCGTTTTCCACGAGTCTTATCCAGGCAAGCCGGGACCTTTGACTGCTCTATGATCGTTTCCTTGTTTAACCCCCATGAACCCAGTAGTTAGATAACAAAATCCCCTCACAACTGAACAACAAAAAAATCAATAAAATCCAAGAAATTCCATTATTTCCCTTAGTAGTTTACTCCAACATCCTCATATCCTCTCCCTCGCGCTCCTCGCTACCCTCGCCTGACTCCTCCTCATTACTACTGCTACTTCGCTCCACCAGACCCCCATGTCCCCCATAATCCGCCAAGTCTCTCGCCCCCTGCATCCGCTTCAAGTAATTCCGCCTCCTCCTTATCCTCATGAACTCCACATCCGCCCGGTTCATCCTATCATTTGCTGCCCTAAACTCCCCCAACAACTCACACACCCTTTCCCCAACCTTGCCAACCTTCTGTCCCACGTCCCTCACCGCTGCGATCAACTCCCTCATCTCCACACTTCGCTCCGACCTTTTCGTCTTCTTGTCCTTCTTCGCCCTCCGACCTTCCACCTCGGTTTCCTCCACCTCGGTTTCCTCCACCTCGGCTTCCTTCCCCTCACTATGCCTCTCTCCCTCTGACCCCTTACCCTTCTCCTCGCTCAACCTCACTTCCATCCGCTCCACCCTCGTCTCAAGGGTCCGCTCGACCCAGTCACTTGAGTCGCCGTCCTCTGCAGCCTCGTCCCGAACCTTGGCCTCTTTCCTCGGCCTCAGCCCGTCCTCGGTGTCCTCGCTCCTCGCCCGCTTCTTGCCCACGGTACTCGCCTGACCCTTTCCTGGGGTTGCCTTGCTACGATGACCATGGGATATACTACAGCCCAAGGAGCGTGTCCTGCACCACACGCAGGCACCCTGGTCGGCGAGGCCGAAGTCGAGGCTAACGGCCCGAAGGCACGTATAGTCGCGCTCTTCGCAGCGCGCGCACCTCGCCTCGGCCTTGGTCACGAGTTGCCACTCACGAGGCCTCTGTCGGCGAGCTTGTACCCATATAGGGACAAGTCGGTAGGGTGGTACGAGAACAACATGTGCTTGTACTATACAAATCAGCAGCGTCCATGACCAAACAACGACGGTACTCACCTTCTTGCCGTTGGGCCCTTCCTGCCATGGCTTCTGCATGTCTATGGCCCCCGCATCCTCGATGGGTCGCGGGACCATGTCGGGTCGAACCTCAGGCATAACCTGTTACAATTCCAACATCATACACATTCCCACTCCATATATCCACATTCCCCCTGCCCAGAACCCATATCATAAACCGTGCCACTAATCATCAGTCCACCCCTCGAACGCACACATCTCCACTCGCTACACCACAACGCCCCACCGGTCCACGAGTGTACAGACGATGCAGCCATCAGCGGATCCGCCCCCGAACCCCGAGACCGAGACGCCCCCACGGATCAGTAGTACGATCGTTCCATCACACGCTCCACTTCGTATAGACGCGTTCCGATTCTGATAGTTTTCGATCACTCGTTTCCATCCCCCCCTTCCCCACATACCACACATTCCTTATGTCCATTTCATACGACTCCTTTCCTATCCGACAAGTAGAATACACGTGCATAACAGCAGCCGGCACTCCAACCCCCGTAGCACATGCCTCGTACATCCATCCACCGGCGCCGGTAACATCTCTTTTGACTTAGCGTGTTACACACTGGGGATAAAAGCTGTCATATGTATAGTAGAAGATCAGTCAATCAAACTCATTATCCCCAGACATAGTTACTCGGCTTGGATATTATTCTCCTACAACGCATACATCTCACCGCTCACATATCCCACACGATTCGCTCACATTGGAGCAATCATACACTCGATTCGACTTCACGTTGAAGTCTGAATTATAACGCCTTCTATCTAAAAACTCGACTCTTATTCCTCACATAACCTCGCCCGAGGAACCGTCCTCCTCAGACAACAAGGTCTGGTCGAACACGTTGTTCGCGCTGTTTTCGTCGATAGCAGAGTTGAAGAGGGCTTGGGGGCGCACCATATTCATTGGCACTTAGGTTTGCTGCCTCCTACCCACCCTTTTATCTAACCTTGGCTACGATTAAGCTTCGCCTTTCCGGCGACTTAACATCGGGCCGGGATCTAGATTCGAGGATAGGCGAACCTTGTTCATATTACGGCCTCGAGGGTCTCGGCCATAAGGAGGGGATACTGTAAGTACCCGGCCTTTGGCCGGTTACTTACCAGTATAACTTTCTTCCAAGCCCGAGCCTTGTGATACTCGTGCCCGAGTACATATGATCCTTATCCTGCGCCCGAGCCCGAGCTAGAGCTAGAGCTCATATCCGACCTTGATCCCATGCCCGTATCCCCTTAGTTACTGATTCCGCTCCATCATGCATCATTCATATATTACCTCGCCCTGACCTCGCCCTGATCTCCACTAATATGTTCACCCCTGACTCGTACCCTTGCCCCGTATATAAACCCTCCTGTATGCATTCCTACTCCTCAGTCTGAAAATCAACTATCGTATAACTTCGATCCCTAGCTAGTTTCTAAGCCTCGCCTCTTAAGCCAAACCTCGCCTCTTATTCGTTTGCCTCCGAAGTTGGGACTCGTACGTAGGGTCGGCGCAGCACATAAGCTGAAGCCTAGTCCCTCTCCGACTTCCCCATCCAAACCTTGGTCAACCTTACGACGGATCATATCGTAACAACTAGGCACCAGTGATGGCCCAGGAAGTGTGCATCTCACTAGGCTTGTAGGACATCAAGGGGCCAGTGCATGCTAGTTTCTTTGTGGTCTCAATGGCTGATGCAAGCCAGGTGGTAAAACATACTATCCAGCTCTTCTGAAACCTTTTGTTCCAATGTCAAGGGAAGCAACCACCCCAATGTCCATCCGAGTAATGTTTAGGGTCCCTCAGAAACAAGATATCTTGCTGACATATAGTACCTCATCTGGTCATGTGGTGTTATGGGCTATGGCAAAAGATGTCAGGATACTGGTATTTCCAGGCTGACCTTAGTCTTATGTCTGTCACAAAGACATTGGCTCCCAATCACAGCTTCACCATGTGGTGAATGCATGCATGTGCCAACCCTCAACCTGGGTGATCTGCTTCTCCCTCTATGACATGGAATGTTCAAGTGTGCACTGACCGATGATAGTGAGGCATGGGAATGGCAGTTCTTCAAGGATCAATCTGGGAGGCACATGGAAAAGCAGTGGCAGATTCGTGGATTCGTGGCCATACATTCCTGGGTCATTTGATCATCCTCCTTGCAACCTTGCCAAGAAATCAACAGTCAGTATAAGGCTAAGGAGTGGCAACACAAATTATTTGGTCTGACCCTGGCACTACTTTATGGCATACTTCCAGACACCCACTGGCAAAAAATTTTCAAACTAGTACTTGCAATGCAACTAGTTTTGCAGCATTCAATATTGTGAGCTGATGTACTGGCTGCACAGAAGGCTCTTGATAAATTTTGTCTTGAATTCAAGCAACTCTATGTCCAGGATCACCCAGATCATATTCACATGGCATGCCCATGTCTTGTATCTAGGTCTGCAAATACCAGCAACTGGCCCTCCATCTCCATGCAACCTGGAAATGGAGTAGACAATAGTTAACCTGGGTCAAGAAATACATCAGCCATCAAACCCATATGTCAACTTATCTCATTCAGACACAGCTCAATGCAATCAAGGCCATGAAACCGGGCAGAGGAAGACAAGCTGTGGGTGCAGGCATCTCATTGAGCCCAGGCAGTGCTTCTGAGCCATCCCATTGTCCAAAACCATCTAGGTTGGGTTCCACTGTCAGAAGCAATCCCTTGTTTGAGAGTCATTAATTTATCACTGTAATATTGCTGATTATATGTTACACAAATTTTGTGCAGGCCACCTCAAGCCACTTGTGTCCAGCAAACAAAAAACCTTCCTGCGGTGTGAATCCCCTGGTGCCCTCATGAATATGCATACCAGTACCCCATTGCAGATAGGGCTGGGGTATGCACACACACCTATTATTTGCCAGTCCTTTCTCACAAGACTGTAAGGACCTATGATCTTAAGACCTTGTGTACCAAGGGCAGACAGAACTTGACCAATATCTGGTATTCTGGATGCTACGTAGTGACAGTGTAAGGTAAGAGTAAGATGTGGGAACTGCCAGGCAGTTCCCACACACTAACTTTACAGTGGGGTCTTGTGGACCCCCCTCTCAGCCCTCTCAGGATCCACTTCTTTACACCCTCCCCTTCTAGAATGAACTCACTGGGTGAGCCAAAAGGAGTACCCCTTTGGACCTTGAGAAAGGGATGGCCATATAGACCAGGTCATTCTGATGTACATTGGAATGACCACAGATCTGATGACTCAGATCTGACATGATGTGGAGGACAGGAATTATAGGCAGTAGGTATGGACTTGTTATTCAAAAGAATAGACTAGAAATCAATTCACTCTCTCAGTGAATTTAGTGGTCACTCTAAATATATTATACACTACCTAGAAATCAATTCACTACAGAGGATTTCTAGGTCAATAAATGTAAAGACTACTAGACTAATTTACTTGCCTCTCTCAGTGAATTTAGTGGTCACTGAGAGAGGGGGAAATGTGTTCCACTGCGCATGTACTACTACCCGGCCCTTTAGCGCCCAAGAGCTCGCGCGTCGAAGTCATTTCAGACTCCGCTGGGTGCAGCCGCTTGTAAAAGTAGGAATAACAAGATGAAATAGAGAGATAAGGAATGAGTGGAAAATTTCGAAAATAACCAGAGAAATGGATGCATAATACAAGAACAATGTGAGAAGAAATTGGAAGGCCACACAACAAATTGGATATATTATGCTTGATTTTGGTGCAGGAGCATAAATGCACCCAACACATGAGTGGCATGATACCATGCTATGGCATTAGGCAAACTGTGTTGGCACTGTGCTGACACATCTGTTCTGGTGTTCAGCATTCTGGACACCAGCACTTCTGGTTGTATGTGGGTGGTTGGTTGGTTTGGGGGTATGTTTCTTCCCCCTCTGAACTGAAACCCATGGTTGAGAATAACTTGAATGCTCTCAAACCCACAAACAGGTGATGTCTGTGGGGAACTGAACAGCCAATGATCTAGTCATCATTGGCACCTAACTGCAAAGGATAGCAGTTATGCGGCGGTAGGACTAGCAGGGCCCTATGCAAGGGATAACCAAGCAGTCAGTAATTGACTGCTTTGTGAGATGATGTCACCTGTAGGACTTGGAGGCATCCTATGTAAGGAAGTTACTGAAGCAGTCAATACTTGACCGCTTCATGGCTGAATGGGCCAGTGGCCACATGCAGCAACAGGGCATTGTGTCTAGGTCCATGTGGATGTGCATTTGGAATCACATGCACACAATGTCAGCAGCAGTGCAGCTTTTGCAGCTGCCTGGTGGGACCTCCTAGTGTAAGAGAGCTATGCTCTCTAGTTGGAGCTTATAGGTTTTTCTTGTCTTTTAGTACGATGTCACCTTGTGCCACCCCCATTGTTCTCAGAGTATATAGTGGGTCCACTTAGATTCGTAATACAGACTCCTCTTTGCCACTCTCTATCAGCTGAGTTAGTAGTTCTGCACAGTTTGTCACCTCAGCGAGGCTTACCTTTTTATACTGGGAGCTCTGCATGTCATGTGGATGACATGTGACAGGTGGTGGCTCTGCAGGGGGCCAGTGATGTGGTGCTTGTGACATCCGCCACAACCAGGAGCCTCTGGGGACCTTTTGCAGGCCTCCACAGGTGGATGCACATCCCAGGGGGCATGCAGCACCCTTCCCCTTGAGGAGAGAGAGGGCTGGGTGGCTGGGGCCATCTCTGGGGCCACACGTGAACGCGGGTGGGGGGGCTGGGCCCTGGCATAGAGGGGTGCCCCAGCAGTCTGAATGTCTGCTGGGGACATGGAGCACAGTGTGGGGCCCACCTTGGACTGGAGCAGGTCTGCAGGGGTCCATAAGTGCAAGCTGATGGGGCTGCATGATGGGCATGGCATACATGGCATCTGGCGAGCTCTGGGCCCTTTTGAGGGCATCAGAGGTGGATGCACACTCTAGGGAGTGTGCACCACCTTTCCTGCTTGCTGGGAGTGAGCAGGGCAGTCCCTGGGGCCATGGGTGAGGGCAGATAACCTCGCATGCTGGGTGTGGCGTTTGCAATGCCTGACCAGCACTGGGGGCCTCTTGAGGGTCCCCAGAGGTGGATGTATGCTCAAGGGAGTGTGCACCACCATTCCTGCTTGCTCCCAGCAGGCAGGGTTGCCAGGGCAGGTCCTGGTACAACTGCAGATGGCATTGCATGGCACTTGCCGCTTACGCACCTTCCGCAGCCCTGGGGGCTCTTGGGGGTTCCCAGGGTGGATGCACATGCCATGGGGCAATTAATTTTTTTTTCTCATCATTTTATTTGACCACAGGCATCGTGCCTATGGTGGTCATTGTACTGTCTCTACCTACGGTAAGCACGGGCCTTTCCCCTCTCTCTCTGGGTCTCCCAGCTTCCTGTGTCCCTGCATCGGCGACTGCACCGACGACGGGTCCTTTCCCCCCGCCGGCCCACCCCCTTGGGGGTGTTTGTCACCCCATACTGCTGATTAGGTAGTTTCTCTTTTCGGTTTGTTCATGTCGTGTGAGATGGTCAGGCTTGGTAAGTGCTCGGCCGCCGAAGCAGGCTGGCATGACAAAGGAGAGCGTCACAGGTGTAGGTGAGAAGGATGGGTTGTCTGGTGTCGTTCTTGCAGCACTGGTGGTGTAGCCATCCGTTCCTGCCTTGCTGAGCCGAGTCTTTCCCATGTCAATGCGCGAATATCGTGTATCATAGGGGAGTGGAGTGGAGTGGGCATAGTGTGTTCATATTGATGGACGAGGCGGTCTCGTAGTCGGATTTACTTCTGTAAGGGCCTCGTGTGATCTAACAGAGTGATGCTTGAATTCTTTTTAAGCTTGAGAGGGTTGTACATCACCGAATGTCACTTGTAGCCTCTTTGTTGCTGCTACATATGCCAGTGTTGCTGGCATAGCCTTGCGTGACCCTAGGAGCTCCTTCAGCACCTTCGACCTTCATCCCAGCCTCCTTCTCAGCATTACTCTCGCATGTTCGTGTGCTTGGCAGTCGAAGAGGTAGTGGTGAATGGTCTCTTCTGCCCCGGTGCAGGCTGGACACAGTGGGGACTGGGATTTTCGTATGCGGTATAGGTGGCTGTTGAGCGGGACGTGTGCAGTGCGGAGCTGTGTTATAAGGCTAGTCTGTGCCCTTGTAAAGCCTGCTACTTCCTTGTGATAGCTCTTGGTTGGGAGACCGTCATCGATCGTCGTCATCCGTGCATATTGCGGCGATGTCATCCATCTCGTTCTCCATAGGTCCATAGGGACGCTCTGAAGCATTGGCGTGCAGCGGCTACGCTGCGGGGCAGGGGGTCTGTGGCAAGGAAAGCCAGTAGTTCACTCGCCTGGGTGCTGTCTCCCTTTGCTGCCTTCTTCGCCTCTGCGTCTGCTTTCTCATTCCCATTTACATCGTCATGACCAAGATCCACACGATTCTTAGCTTGATCTTCTGTCGTCTGGATGGCACGGTGATCCTGTTGGCCAGCTCGTGCACATGGTTGAGTATGTGTTGGGCAGGCCGTGGCTTGATGTTGTCGAGGGACTGGATGACCACCTGGTTGTCTAGGAGGATTGTCGCCGTGCCGATACCCCTTTCTTTCGACAGCAGTTCAAGTGCTAGGATGACTCCCGTGGCCTCTGCTTCATACGTAATGTGGTCAGCTAGCATTCCCAGGCAGTACCTTGATGTTCTGATGCCTCCCCCTCTCCTGTATAGAACCGCCAATGCAGCTGCATTCCCGTCTATCCCGATCCGTCCGTGTAGATTCTGGCGTCAGAGGTGTCAGCTGATTCAGCCTCCTTGGACTCCTCTCTCGAGTCGTATATGTTAGTTTCGAAGAGCGGGGGCTGGTTCGGCGGCTGGGCACTGGTGTGATGGTTTCGTAGTAAGTTGGCCGCATGTCGAACGTGCGCATCAGATTGTAGAGGGGGGATGGGTGGCATTGGATGTGCCTGCTGGTGCAGGCTTTGACGGGTTTGTGCAGAGGGTGGGACGCTGGAAGGGTGACCAGGCGAAGTGCCGCTCGATAGCAGGTGTATAGCAGGAGAAGTTCCACTGGTAGGATGTTGGCATGTACTTCCAGTATGTCGGTCGCCGTGGTTTTCATGGCTCCCGTGATGGCTAGGGTCGCTATTCTCTGTACAGATGTAAGCTTTCGTACCACCCCTACCGATCCAGTCGCCTTCTTCCTTCCTGCGTGTCTCCGGATTGGGGTGAACCAGACGTCAGCGGCGTAGCTGAATTTCGGTATCGCCACTGCAGAGTATAGTTGTGGCATGTACTTTGTGTGTACACCTGTCAAGGGTTTAGATAGTCTGCGAAATAGTAGCGTCCACTTAGCGGCTTTGGCTATGGCTTTTTCTGCCTGTATTTTCCAACGCAATTCTTCGTCTAGAAGGACTCCCAGGAACTTGTGCGATCCCTGGGGCTGGATCCGTCACCCCTCGTATACAAAGTCTGGTTTGACATCAGGTAGGGTTTTGCCCAGCCGCGCTGGGTCAGGGATCCTGCGACGAGAGAAGCACACCATAGCGAACTTGCTCTTCTCAAATCTTGAATGGTGTGTCTCTGTCCATTCTCTTGCTCCTCCAGGCTTGAACAGCATCTCGCTCAGGCTGTTGTATGCTTCCACGTAACTGTCACCCTCCGCGTAGAGGTTGGTGTCGTCCACGAATGCCACCGCGGCCTGTCCCTTCGCTGAGGCTATGTCGAGGAGATCTGCATTGTAAAACAGGTAAGGTAGCGGCCATCCAAACTGAACTACCATTAAGCGCTCGTTAACCCGAGTTAACCATATTACATAAGCAGCCAAAATCGGTAGTTCAGATTTGGGGTTTAGGTATTTAAGTGTAACTAGGGGTCTAGACCCATGCTTTTGCACTGGGATAAGCCTGGGTTGGGTACAGTGCTGGATAGAGACCGCCAGGGACCCATGGTTGGGTTGAAACTTAGACTGCCGAGTACCGGTGCCGTGCAAATTACATAAATATATTACATAAAACACCCACAAGGACCCCCATGTAACTTTATAAACTCCGCCGGGAACTTCCAGGCGGCCAATATCTGTCAGGTCAGAAATGGTCGACCTGTTCTATGGGTCTAAAATGAGTTTAAAATGGTTTTGAGAATAAAAAAGTTTTTCTCTTCTGTGTGACAATGGTCATGTATTTTAGTTAAGTAAAACCACCAAGTTCTTTGTATATATGCTAGAAATGATCTATGGTTACTGATTTATTTATTTGTCCAAGTGCGCAAAGTAGTAGGCAGCCTACCGAGGCGGCCAGAATGGGCGCTTAAGGGTAGCTGAGTTTGGATGGCCGCTATCTTAAGTATATGGAGAGGGTCTCCTGACCTATCCGTGTCGATGGGTACCAGTCCAATAGGTAGCGTAAATCAGGTGTGCGTCGTCTGTTAGCATCCTTTCAGTGAAGAGTACATACTCTTCGTACCGGTTTCGCATGTTGTGTAGGAGGCGGTCCGTGATGGCGTGGGGGACCTTCTATGTCTAAGAACAGCATGACAGCGACTTCTTGCGTCTCCATGCACCTTGATTTTGTTGACTACTAGGTGGAGCGAGTCTGTGGTCATTCTGCCGGGCCTCCCCGAAGTGATTGCTGGGAGCAGATGGTACCTTTGGTCATGTATACTATGTCCTCTGTGATTATCGCTGTCAGTAGTTTCCCATAGTGTTGTATAGAGCAATAGGACGTGGATTAAGGTGTTATATCTGGCTTTCTGGCTTCCGGAGAACCACTGTTATCCATGACTTCCACCTGTCACTATAGTTTGTAGTGTAAAGGCGGCTCTGTAGATCCAAAGCAGGTGTCCGGCTAGCAGGTCCACTGACTCTTTGAGGACGACATTGGGTATTCCATCGTCCCGGGGGCTTTGTGTGGTTTTAGCTTGGCTATTTGGCGTCAGAGCTGGGCTTCGTGGAGCTGGAATCGGTAGTTGACTCTCTTGGGTATTTATGATTGCTTGGGACCTGGGAGCTGGCTGGTTTGGTGGTGTTACGATACGATCCGTCGTAAGGTTGACCGAGGTCGGGAACGAAACCCGAGGCAAGGTCCGAGGTTACGGGGCGAGGTTTGGATGGGGAAGTCGGAGAGGGACTTGGCTTCAGCTTATGTGCTGCGCCGACCCTACGCACGAGTCCCAATTTCGGAGGTAAACGAATAAGAGGCGAGGTTCTGGCTTAAGAGGCGAGGCGTAGAAACTAGCTAGGGATCGAAGGGACACGATAGTTGATTTTCAGACTGAGGAGTAGGAATGCATACAAGGGGGTTATATACGGACGAGGTGCAAGTCAGGGGCGAACGGATTAGTGGAGGTCAGGGCGAGGTCAGGAGACCGAGGTCAGGGCGAGGTAATATACGAATGATGCGTGATGGAGCGGAATCAGTAACTAAGGGGATACGGGCATGGGATCAAGGTCGGATATGAGTTCAAGCTCGGGATCGGGCTCGGGCACGGATAAGTATCATATGTACTCGGGCATGAATATCACAAGGCTCGGGCTCGGAAGAAGGTTCTACCGGTAAGTAGCCGGCCAAAGGCCGGGTCCTTACAGTATTCCCCCCTCATGGCCGAGACCCTCGAGGCCGTAATGTGAACAAGGTTCGCCTATCCTTGAATCTAGATCTCGGTCCGATGTTAAGTAGCCGGAAAGGCGAAGCTTAAATCGTAGCCGAGGTTGGATAAAAGGGTGGGTAGGAAGGCAGCGAACCCCATTGCCAACTAATATGGTGCGCCCTCAAGCCCTCTTCAGCTCAGCCGTCGACGAGAACAGCGTGAACAACGCGTTCGACCAGACTTTGTTGTCTGAGGAGAACGGAGCCTCAGGCGAGGTTACGCCCGAGGATCGACCCGAGGTTGGCACATTGCCAATTGATGAGACGGGGGCCATCGACATGCGGCAGCCGTGGCAGGAAGGACCGAGTGGAAAGAAGGTGAGTACCGTAGTTGTCTAATCATGGGCGCTGCTGATTTGTCTAGTATAAACGCATGTTATTCTCCTACCACCCGACCGACTTGTCCCTATACGGGTACAAGCTCGCCGACGGGGGACCTCGCGAGTGGCAGCTCGCGACCAAGGCCGAGGCGAGGTGCGCGCGCTGCGAAGAGCGCGACTATACGTGCCTTCGGGCCGTTAGTCTCGACTTCGGCCTCGCCGACCAGGGTGCTTGCGTGTGGTGCAGGACCCGTTCCTTGGGTTGTAGTATCGCCCAAGGTCGCCGCAGCAAGGCAACCCCAGGCAAGGGTCAGGCGGGTACCGCGAGCAAGAAGCGAGCGAGGAGCGAGGAGGCCGAGGATGGACCGAGGCCGAGGAAAGAGGCCAAGGTTCAGGACGAAGTTGCAGAGGACGACGACTCGAGTGATTGGGTCGAGAGGAACCTCGAGATGAGGGTAGAGCGGATGGAAGCGAGGTTGAGCGAGGAGAAGGGTAAGGAGACTGGGGAAGTGAGGCAGCGTGAGGAGACAGTGGTCGGGGAAGCGAGGCAGACTGAGGGGGAGGAAACCGAGGTTGGAGGTCGGAGGGCGAAAAAGGACAAGAAGACGAAAAGATCGGAGCGAAGTGCGGAGATGAGGGAGTTGATAGCGGCGGTGAGGGATGTGGGACAGAAGGTTGGCGAGGTTGGGGAGAGGGTGTGCGAGTTGCTAGGGGAGTTTAGGGCTGCGAATGACAGGATGAGCAGGGCGGACGTGGAGTTCATGAGGATAAGGAGGAGGCGGAATTATTTGAAGCGGATGCAGGGGGCGAGAGACTTGGCGGATTATGGGGGACATGGGGGTCTGGTGGAGCGAAGTAGTAGCAGTAATGAGGAGGAGTCAGGCGAGGGGAGCGAGGAGAGCGAGGGAGAGGATATGAGGATGGTGGAATAACTAGTAAATGGAATAATAGACTTTTCTTGGATTTTATCGATTTTGTTTTGAAGGGTTTTTGTCATCTAACTACCGGGGTCATGGGGATTAACAGGGAAAACGATCATAGAGCAGTCAAGGGGCCGGGCTTGCCCGGGTAAGAGTCATGGAAATCCGTGACCAGCTCCGAGGCATGATCAAGCTCGGAAGCGAGGATCCACGAGGTTTCTTCGTCGGTACCTTCGTAACCAGTCCACCTAACAAGGTAGAGTAATTTGCAGCTCTTGCGTCTATTATCGATCTTCGAGTCGAGGATTTCGGAAACCTCGAACTCGGGTTCGCCGTCGATAACGACTGGGGGCGGAGGCGGCTGAACTCGGTTTGGTATGGTGTTGGGCGAGGCTGGTTCGAGCATAGATACGTGGAAGACCGGATGGACTGAATGCATGTGTTCTGGAAGTCGAAGGGTGAAGGAGTGAGTACCCGCTCGGGAAATGATTTCAAAAGGACCCAAGAACTTCTCGGCGAGCTTCTTGGTAGGCCGAGTTGTTCGAAAGTACTGTGCCTTTACAAAAGCGAGGGATCCTACTTGGAAATCAGGAGCGGGCTTGCGACGAACATCGGCCGAGGCTTGGTAAGTTTTCTGAGCCTCGAGGATGGCGCGGCGAAGTTCTTGGTGAAGCTCGTCCAGGTCAACCACGAAGTCTCGGGCTCGTGCCGAGGCGAGGTCGCGCTCGGGGTGAACTGCGAGGTTCGGATGGTAGCCTTTATTGGCAAAGAATGGGGAGACGCCGGTGGTTGCGCTAGGCGCGTTGTTGTAGGCGAACTCGGCTAGGGGAAGGAGCGAAGCCCAATTGGACTGCTGATAGTTGCAATAGATCCTGAGGTACTGTTCCAAAGTTTGGTTAGCACGCTCGGTCTGACCGTCACCCTCGGGATGATATCCCGAGGTGAAATGCAACCGCATGTCCAAAGCTTTCCCTAGGGAACGCCAGAAGTGCGAAACAAACTCGGAACCCCTGTCCGAGGTGACGTGCGAGGGGACTCCATGCTTTGAAAAGACATGAAGAACGAAGAGGTGAGCGAGCTCCTGCGAGGTTATCTTGTCTGTGGTTGGAATGAAGATAACCTGCTTAGTGAAGCGGTCAACAATCACTAGGATGGAGGTGAACTCGGATGAAGGGGGGAGTTGCTCAATGAAATCCATAGAGATGGAATTCCAAGGTTTCTCGGGAACAGGAAGTTGCTTGAGGAGACCATAGGGTTTGTGACGTTGCGGCTTGCTTCGCATACAAGTGGTACACGTCTTGCAATACTCCTTGACAAAGGATCTAATCCCTGGCCAAGTATAGTCTCGTCGGATCAGCTCCAAGGTCTTGTTGACCCCGAAGTGTCCCGAGAGAATGTGATCGTGCTTGTATTGCAGGATGCGAAGTCGAAGGTCTTGGGCCGCTGGAACATAGGTTCGGTTGTCAAGTTTGAGAAATCCCTCGGGGTCTGTGGTCCACCTCGGGTCATTAACCAAGCCGAGGTGCGACTTGGCTATGGGGTCCGAGGGGAGGTTTGCTAGTATGTCAGCTCGGATCTGCTCGGTATCAAGCAGTGAAGCGGCTCGGAGTACGATGGGAGCGAGGTTAGTAGCTCTAAGGGACGATGCCAGCTGGTGCTGAGTAAACACTGGCCGTAGGTTCTGCGGGTTTATGGTGGCATAGTCGCTATTCCCCTCTTTAAGGTAGACGTCCCATCGTCTGGTGAGAGAGTCAGGCTTCGTTCCGAGGCGACCAGGTCGGAAGCGTATGGCGAGGTTGAACTGGGAAAGGTATTCCGACCACCGAGCTTGACGACGGGTCAAGAGCTTCGTAGTTGAAAAGTATTCAAGGTTCTTGTGATCGGTGATAACGTCAACTGGTTCGCCTGAGCCCTCTAGGTAGTGTCGCCAGCGTTGAAAAGCTTCAAAAATGGCGAGGAGCTCCTTGTCGTGAACATCGTAGTTGAGCTCGGTAGAGGTGAATGTGCGGGAGTGGAAAGCGACGGGATGAAGTTCGCCTTCCGAGGTTCGTAGTGATAAGATTGCCGCTAAGGCATAATCTGATGCATCAGTCTCTACGATCAGTGGAAGGTCAGGAATCCAGTGAGTAAGGATAGGGGCGGTAGTGAACGCCCTCTTCAACAGGTTGAAAGCCCCTCGACAATCCTCGGAAAAATTCCAAGGGGTACCCTTGCGGGTAAGTCGGGTGAGAGGAATGGTGATGTCGGAGTAGTTGTGAATGAAACGTCGGTAGAAGTTGGCGAAGCCGAGGAAGGATTGGATGTCGCGAACTTTGCGAGGTTCAGGCCAGTCTTGAATGACCTTTACTTTGTCATCTGCCATAGTGAGGCCCTCGGGAGAGAGTATGTAGCCGAGGAATTCAACCGAGTCGCGATGGAACTCGCATTTGTCTTCTTTGGCGAAGAGGTTGTTGAGTCGTAGTCGTCGCAAGACTTCCTTGACATGTTCAACATGTTTGGAGGGGTCACTGGAGTAGATTAGAATGTCATCCAAGTATACCACCACACAAACGTCCAAAAGGTCGGCGAACACCTCGTTCATGAATCTCTGGAAGGCAGCAGGGCCATTAGTGAGACCAAATGGCATGACCAACCATTCGAACGACCCATAGCGAGTCCTGAAGGCGGTCTTCCATTCGTCACCCTCGGCCACCCGTACGAGGTGGTAAGCGTGACGAAGGTCAATTTTCGTATAGATGCGAGCATTCTTTGGAGCATCAAGTAAGTCAGCAATCAATGGCAATGGATACCGATCTTTTTTTGAGATTTTGTTCAAACCTCGGAAGTCGACACACAACCGAAGTGAGCCATCTTTTTTGCGAACGAACAATACCGGTGCACCATGAGGCGAGCGTGAAGGTCGGATGAAACCGATGTTTAAATGCTCGTCGATGAACTCGCGTAGTGCTTTGAGTTCGGAAGCTGAGAGAGAGTAGATGGGACCGATAGGTGGCGAGGTCCCTTCTTCGAGGTTGATTTTGATATCGTGAGGTCGGTGGGGAGCTAGAGTGTCAGCGCGTGCTTTGCTGAACACATCTGCAAATTCGTGATATACTTCAGGAACATGTTTCTTAACGTTCTCAGGAAGCTCGGAAGAGCTTCCTCCCGATGTTGCCCCTCTGGCGAGGAGCTCAGGCGAAGCCAAATTGAGCTGAAACACTTCGGACCCTTCCAATCTAGATGCGCGCATGAAAGCGGGTGCATTGATTAGGGAAACGAGGGGTGCTTGCAACTTCGGAAGCGAGGTCGGAGGCGGGGGCGAAGATGCCGTAGGCGAGGTCGAAGTCGTAGCCGAAGCTGAGCGGGCTGACGTCGCCGGGGTCGCTGGAGTCGTTGTTAGGTCGATGGTCTTGAAAGTAATACTGCCCAATACCCAGTCAATCGACGGATTGTAGCGGGTGAGCCAGTTGTGGCCAAGTACCATCGAGCAACTTGAGTCGAGCGAGGTTACGTAGAAGGTAACCCATTGTTGTTCGCCGGTCGGAAAGCAAATGCAGAGGTCTAGAGCTTGGGTAATGGTAGTGTTAGTACTACCGTCAAATAGTTTCAAGGGTATAGGAGAGACAGGATAAGCAGGCATGGAGTACTTCTGGACAAATCTGGATTCAATAAAACAGTCTGAGGACCCGCAGTCAACTAATGCAACAAAAGCGACGTTGGGCAGCGAAGGCGAGGTTAGATCTACATTAAGGGAATCTTTGGACAATGAATGAGAAGCGGCGCTGAGTCTGAGCACACGGGTGAGGTTACCGCAATCCTCGGATCGTGTGGTTCCGAGGTTGCTACCTATTTTTTCACCTCCGTAATGGAGGCTGAAGTCCCCTCGTTAGGGGTCTTCGTTGCCCGACCTTTAGAACCGCTACTATTGGTAGACTTGTTCTTCGGGCAGTCCTTGACGACGTGACCTTTGGTGCCGCAAAGCAGACAAAGTCCTTGGTCGACCCGGCGTTGGCGCTCCTCGGGAAGCAGTTTGCCATCCTTTCCGAGTTTGCTCGAAATGTTGGGCTGGCTCTTGTTGTTCGAAGAGTTGTTGTCGTTGGAACCCTTGCCGCTGTTGTTAGTCTTGTTGCGGTTCTTATTGTTATTGGAACCACTGGAAGACTGGTGGTTGTTAGTGGCATTGCTACTGGGCTGATTAGTGGTGCGTGCAGGCTGGGAGCTACGACCATTGATCATGGCGTCGTATTCCTTTCGCTCCCAGTAACGGCTATCGCATTCCAGCGCGAAGTTCCTAAGCTCGGCGAGGCTGCGGAATCGAGGGAAGTGAAGTAAGTCGTCCTTGATCCGTTTGGCCAAGCCCTTGTAGGCAAAGTGTCGGAGGGCCGCGTCGTTCCACTGAGTCCGAGTCGAAGCTCGGGCGAAATCGATAAAGAATCGCGCGGCCTTGTGGTGCTCTTTCATAACGATCTTCTCGAGGTCAATCTCGGCTTGGGCCGCGTTGTCGTATGGGCCGAAGTTAAGCTCGAGCTCGGCCTTGAAGCTGTCCCAGTCCTCGAGCCAATCTGGCTCGGGTTGGACTTCGCCGAGGATCGCCGGCTCGAAATATTGCAGAGCCGAGCCGGACAGGTAAGAAATAGCATACTGCACCTTTGAGGCCCCAGTCTTGAACGCGGTGGGGCGATCTCTGAAGTTGAGTACACATTGAAGGAAGAAAGTGCGAAGCTTGGCTTGGTCAGTACCGTCATAACTATCCGGTTCCTTGACCTTGGCTCGTGCTTCGGATTCGCGAGGTTTCGCAAGTTTGATGAACACTCGACGCATAAGCTCGTTGTCCTCGAGGTCACCGAGGTCCTCGGGCGGAAGGTTGGGGAGGTCCCGATCGTTGTCAGAACTTCTAGAGCCATCACCTGGATCACCTGGAGGGTCACCGAGGTTAGCCCTACCTTTGCCTTTGTTACTAGGCTCGGCGGGGTCTGCGAGGGGTATCCCCGGGGACGGGGGTGAATCATCGGGGGCTTCCGAGAAACGTCGCTGTTCTGAGATACCCCGAAGGGTGCGAGAACGAGTTATCATGGACATCGTGAAAAAAGGGATACGTAGGGTGTAAGCAGTCTGGAAATACTGTTACGATACGATCCGTCGTAAGGTTGACCGAGGTCGGGAACGAAACCCGAGGCAAGGTCCGAGGTTACGGGGCGAGGTTTGGATGGGGAAGTCGGAGAGGGACTTGGCTTCAGCTTATGTGCTGCGCCGACCCTACGCACAAGTCCCAATTTCGGAGGTAAACGAATAAGAGGCGAGGTTCTGGCTTAAGAGGCGAGGCGTAGAAACTAGCTAGGGATCGAAGGGACACGATAGTTGATTTCCAGACTGAGGAGTAGGAATGCATACAAGGGGGTTATATACGGACGAGGTGCAAGTCAGGGGCGAACGGATTAGTGGAGGTCAGGGCGAGGTCAGGAGACCGAGGTCAGGGCGAGGTAATATACGAATGATGCGTGATGGAGCGGAATCAGTAACTAAGGGGATACGGGCATGGGATCAAGGTCGGATATGAGTTCAAGCTCGGGATCGGGCTCGGGCACGGATAAGTATCATATGTACTCGGGCATGAATATCACAAGGCTCGGGCTCGGAAGAAGGTTCTACCGGTAAGTAGCCGGCCAAAGGCCGGGTCCTTACAGGTGGGAAGAATGTTGCCACAAGGGCTTGACTCTTGTCCTCGTTGGATTCCACTGTGCAAATAGTGCCGTCCACATTGATGGTTTCCAGCAAGGGTATCCTCGACTTCCCACCGTCTGTGGCCGGATTGTTCAGGTATCCATTGGCTGATCAGATTAGGTTGTCATCTAAGTCCTCCAGGTAGTCGACCCAGTGCTGTGTTTTTGCCTTTTTTATTTCATCCCCATACTTTTCGCTGACCTGTCGGTGTTCTTCATGGGAGGGGTAGTTAGCTATTGCTCGATAGGTGTAAGATAGATTATTTAGCCTGTTATTTTTCCTCTTTAGATCTGACAGCTCTTTGTTCCACCATCTACGCGAGTGTGGGACTGGCTTTGAGAGCGGTACTGCGGCTTCTATAGTGGCTTGGATGGACTCGGTCAGCGTGTCGACGGCAATGTTTAACTCAGCTATAGTATTGAGCTCTCGTGGGTCTGGGAGGTGCTCTAGCTGCGCTTCCAGCTCCTCCCTGAAGCAATCCCAGTTGACTGTTCTGAAGTTGCAGAAAGGCACTGGCGGGTCAATTGCTATCTCAATGTCGATTATGGTGTCAATGGGCACATGGTCGGTGCCTGGTCCACGCATGCCTGGACTGGTGTCACATTTGATGACCGAGCCTGCCACATTGTCAGTACAGAAGACGTTGTCCACCCTGGTCCAGTTTTTCGTTGACATCGATTGAAGGGTCAGGATGCGTATTGGCAGTACCATTGTCATGTTGTAGTCGGCCAGGAACGTGATCAATATCTCTGCCTCCCTGGTCACCACAGCTGTGAATAGGTGGTGGTTCCGCTCTTCGTCCCACATGGGGTGGTGGCGATTGAAGTCCCCGCACCACAGCATCGCATCCGTGTTGGTCTGGATGATGTTGTGTTTTTCCCAATCGATGAACTGGCAGGTGGTGTAGGGTGTCTGAGTGTACGCAGTCATTGTAGATGGTGAAGATGGTGATTTTCCCTTGTGGGTGTTTGATTTGGATGGCTGTGACGTCGCTTGTGCCTGTGAGAGGGAGTTGTGTCCACAAGTTGGTGTTGAGCGCTGTGTTCACTAGGATAATGGAACGCTTTGCAGAATTGTTAGTCAAATGAGATGTGGGGTAAAGTACATGCCAGTGGTGGTTGGCCCTGGTGTTGCCCAGGGCATCGGTGTAGGGTTCTTGAATCAGTAACAGGTCCCAGTCTTTGTGGATTGGCGAGTTGAGGAGGTCATATTGCGCTTTGTCGGATTTATTCAGGTTTTGTTGGTAGATCCTTAGCCTCTTTGGTGTGTGTTCAAGCATATAGGACATTAAGTATGGTTGGGTGGAGGTTGTTCTGTGCTGTTATTTGTGTCACCCCATCTGGTCGCGGGGCCTAGCTCGATTTGGTTTGGCAGGGTGGCAGGGCTAGCTTGTCTTGTGGGTGGGGGAGGCCCCCGGTTGGTCGCCGCCCATTCTTGCATTGGGGGCTGGAGTGTAAGTGTGGATTGTCTTTGCGTACCTTTCCTATGCATTACCGCCTCCCACCCTTCTGCATTGGCTGGCCCACATGTTGGGGGCAGTATTAGTGTCGGGATGGCCATTCTGGGTGGTTGTGTTACGTGTGTCCACGGCTCTGCTGTAGGGTAGTATGGCATGAGGTTCTCCGGTAGCCTGTCATCCATCTCATTGCATCTGCGTATGAAGGAGGGACAAGATCTGTCCCAACTGGCATGGTCGCTCACGTCACATGAGGCGCAGTGGAGCTTGGTGGTGTTGGTGCATGCCGATGTCCTGTGTCTTTCGCCACAGGTGCCGCATGTGTCGTAGGCCTGCAGACAGGCGTACGACATGTGTCCCCATCCCTGGCATTTCAAACATCAAGTCGGCTCCTTTTTACACTTCTCCGCGTAGACCCTCTTTTGGCATATGATCATCCCGTTGGTTAGGACCTTGTTTGTGATCTGTGGGCTGGTGAATGTGATGAGCATGTGCCCACACATCTGGGCCGGCGATCGTCGATGTGTGGGTTTGAGCCATTTGGCCCTGTCGATGGCGCCACAGGGGAGCCTATTAATGTTTTCAACGTGTCGAAGTTCATTGTCCTTGTCCGGGCCAAAGTGCAGAGGGATAAACTGGATTACTAGTGGGAATAATCTGGTTTTGACCCTTGCTTCTGGTGCCAGCGCCTCTGTGAAGAGTATTCTGTGCTGGGCTTCGTTGACCCAGGACGCGGCTTCCTCTGAGTCCATCTCAAATAGTATCCCCCCATTGGTCAGCCTTCTCGCGCTGACGACGGTGTGTGTGTGTTCCGACCCTATGGTGCCCAGGATCTCATTGGCCCTCCTGGCCAGATCAGCATTGTCCATTCCCACCAGGATCTGTGTGCCAGCGTCCATGGCATCGACCAGAATCTGCCGCTGTTTGACTCCTTCCCTTGCGCGGACCCTCGCGTTAAGGGTCGGTGCCGTCGTGATGGTGGTGTTGGAGGTTTGGGGTAAAGGTAGGGTAGCTGCTTTGGATACCGCGTCCTTGTAGGTTGTGGTGGTTTCCCTGAGCTGCGATGTCATTGTGGTGACTGTAGATGTTGCCGCTTGGACGGACAGTACCACTGCTGCCACCTCCTCTGCAACCTTTTGTGCCATCTGGACTATGGATTCCATGGTCACCTTTGTGTTGTTGACCGCCGTTTCAGCCTCTTGTAACCTCACCGCAAGCGCGCTGTCCTTCCACGTCAGCTGTGTTTGCACACGGTCCGCAATCCTGTCCCCTTTAGCATCTTCATCCACTTGTTCCAGCACAAAGGCTATGGCTCTCAGTGCGTTGGTGGCTTGTCGAGTAATCCCTTTGTACTGCGTAACTTGGAGTATGGCCGTGATCATGTTGTCGGTCGTCCACAGTGCTCCTGGTACAGTCAGTAGCATGTGTTCTAGATATTGCTTACCTTCCTCTATGTTTCTTATCTCTTGGTCCGGGAGCTCTCTTATCATCTCTCACGTAAGCGTCTCCGGTTCCGCGGCTGTGCCCCTGGTGGTGGGTTGGTTGGTGGATTGTTTTTTCCCATGCATTGGATCCGCTTCTGCCGTGCGCTCTGTTTGTTTCTCTTTTTCTTGGCTAATTGGTGTCTTCTGCCTTATTCGTCCCTGATGTCAAGCCTTGCCTGCGCTAGGGTGGGGGGTTGCGTCACCCTGTTGGTGGGTGTGCCGCGGCCCCTCGTCCCGCTGGTCGAGGCCAACATTGTGGCTTAGGTCGGCTAGGATTGGACTGTAGCTATAGCTAGGGGTTGTGGTTTGTGTGTGTAGGAGTACGTTCGAAATGCGAGAAAAAGTCCTTAGGCGCCCTGGCGATGGTGGTGGTCGGAGTGCAAAAGGCTTCGCCATGGGGCATGTCTAGTCATCCATGTGCGCCTGGGGTGACCTAGGGAGCGGATATGCAATGTGGATGGTGGAGGCGGTGTTGATGAGCATGGCATCACATCATGTGTCATGCACTAGTGTGGCCAACCTGGGTGGTCAGCTGCTAGGAGGCCTGGCAAGGCTGGGGGTGCCATGGCACATGGATGCACCCTGGATGGATGTCATCGCATTCATCCATGGCCTTGCACAGGTTTTTCCAACCCTCCTCGCTGGCCTCTGCCCAGAACCATGCCTCACTGGGTGTCATCTCAGAAGCCTTCACCCAGCGAACAAGCTGCCCTTTCCTCCTCTTTACTATCAAGTCCAACTTCAACTCAGAGTGTTCTGGTTTTGCATAACGACTCGTCCTTGAGCTCGCCCTACAATCGTAGGGAGAGGCGCTCTCACCTGACGGTGAAAGCGATGGGAAAAAGAAAAGTGGTTCCGCGCACCGCGGGACCTAATAGACGCATACAGCGCCTAATGGCTTCTAAGCCAACCACCACCGTCATCCTCCTGGATGACGACATCCCTCACCTCCGCGAGGAATGGATGGAAAGGATCACTGACCTAGTTAGTAGGATTCCATTAGAACTCCCACTGCTGTGGGAGATCAACCACGAGATCAATCTCATCGATCCCAACAAACACATACGGTATCGACTACCAAAGTGCCCCAAACATTTCCGAGAGGAACTGTCGGCAAAGATAGAACACTACACCACTGCAAAGTGGTGGATTCCAGCATTTTCACAGCAGGCCATACCCATGCTGTGTGTGCCGAAGAAGAACGGTACACTATGGACTGTTTTC
Organism: Gautieria morchelliformis; assembly: GCA_015179125.1. Lineage (NCBI taxonomy): Eukaryota > Fungi > Basidiomycota > Agaricomycetes > Gomphales > Gomphaceae > Gautieria > Gautieria morchelliformis. The sequence continues at coordinate 169,616 of WHVA01000176.1, read as the reverse complement.
GATCTGCACCAGCAGAACGAGAACACGGTGAAGGATGTTACGCCCTTCCCAGATCAGGATATATCACCGTCATGCTCTGTGATAGTACCCTGGTCAGCCACAATTCAGTCAGTGACATACCAGTTTGAAGACAGATGCTTCATACCTTGCAGATTCACAAACAAAAACTTTCCCGCTGTATTCTGAAGGACCCAATGCGCAAAAGCCATGACGCCTGCTTCCCGTTTGCCAATTGCTTCTCGGTTTGTAAGTGTACCAGTGAATTTCATAGTAGCAGTAGAAGATCGCATCGGTTCAACGAGGTATGTCTGGTCAACTGTAGGATTATTTTCATTTTCATAGTGAATAATAAAGGCATCTGTGACAGTGAATACTATGCAAATGGCAGATGAAGGACAATGGCAAATAATTAGTTGTCAACATACCTTCAACTTCAGCACCACTAGAACGAATCTCTTCGAAAAAAATTCTGAAAAAATGAGGCAAGGCGTGATATGCATGCCAACTCAAATAATAAAGCATTATAGGGTGGAGAAGTGAGACCATGTTTGATGAATTTATTCGCTGCGAAGATTTCATCATTAATAGAAAGCTGTGATTAACATTAGTATCTGTTATATAATGATAGACATGGAGGCTTTGAATACAAACCGTAAACAATTCTTTTGACCTTCCCCTGTCTGCAGCCGCAAGAACCACTTCCTTTGAGCTTATTTTACCTTGGATTATTTCAACGTGTTTGGTAATCTTTGGAAATTCAGTACATTTATCAACTACGCATGTTGTTTTTGTAAACCTGATGTCAATGTCTGCCATTGGTGGTGTGGAGAGGATACTAAGTTCAGATTCAAGAAACTCGCTCTGCAGAACTATACGATGCTCAGTTAACATTGTTGTTAAGTAGTAAATAGGACATTACCATGAGGTTTTTTAGAGGGCCGTTCACTGGTCATCCTTTTTCCACTGCAGGCTCCACCTGCTTGTGACTTGCTTGACCATAAAGGCAGAGACAGAAAACTATTGGAATCCTCATTGTCAACACTAGTCCATGTCAAATACTATGATAGTGTTAGTACACAATCAGAGCCACATGCTAAAAAAGGCTTACTTTGTTTTCATTCACAAAGACTTCAAGACACATGAAAGTGCCTTTAGTAAGCCAAGTAGCTTCTTTTGTAGTAGTTAAGAAGTAAGCACAATCGGTACCCTTTGCATAGGTGTCATAGAATTGCTGGATGGAGAGGAAGAGATGACTTTGTTCTTTGAATAACTTTTTGCCACAAAACTGGAGCTCGCAATCATCGCTGTAGAACCATTATTTAACTATGTGAGTGTTAGGGGAGACACACACACATGAAGGTCAAACATGTGGCTGAGGCGGCCTGTCCACCGGGGACTGATTTGTGCTACAGCAGCTCGGAGAACCTCTGTAAACCATTACAAATGAGTTAAATGGTAATAAAGTTTAATGTACCTTGCATGGTCTGACTTCCTGTAAATGTTAGAGATGCGCTCCCAAGCTCCGGACTAAGTTTCCCTCTGATACGGATCTCGTAGATGATGGTCCACCTGGCCTTTCCAAGGCCACTCCTAATACTGTCCAACTCTTTCTCGTTAGTAGTAGCACCGGGTTGATTTTTCATGGGTGATAAGCTAGCGTTAAAACTGTCCTTGCGAACGCGCTTTGCCATCTGTACTGCCCGATCATCGGAAAGGGCCATTTTGTCAATGTCAACCAACCCTTCATTCTCAAGAGCTAGATAACACGTTACGCTGAACTATGTGCAATGAACAAAGAATTAATGGCTTACTTTTGGCCTTACAAGTACCGCAGGGGCTTGTAACACGTGTTCCATAGATGCTGCAGTCCTTACACTGTGTCAAATTCTATTCTAGCTAGTAAGCAGACATGTGGTCAACTGTGAACCACAAACCATAATACGCTCCTTGTCCATGTCAGACATTGGTGCTTGAAGCATGACACATTTCTTGCACAGGTGATTTTTTTCAAGCTTCTCTGGAACATCGTCTGACAGCCATCATGCTCATTATCATGCCCGCCACACCATTGTCAGTGTGGAGGCCATGGTCTGGCATGGGAGATACTAGTAAGACAAGGGAAATATACCATGCTTTATACTCAATGGTGCCAACGACCATGACGCATATTCTGCGCGGTCTGTGCACTAGATGAAACGCGGTAAGAGGTTGTTGATGCTTCTTTGGTGCCATGGCGTCTATTTTTAGCTTATGGAATTCGAAATTGGAGTTCCGGCCAGCCGTATTTGGCCACTGAAATTTCAGTGGGCTGAACCACAGGTTTTCAATTCCAACATCATCTTGCTGCATGGACACGAAAAATCTGTCACCGGATGGAAACTACCGGCCGCAGTACCTGCATTAGTCAGCTTGAGCTAAGGGCTTGGGACGAAGCCTCCGTCTCCTGACTAACCCACCACCCAACCGTAATACTTCCCGCTGGTGGGTCACGAGTGCTGTTGTGGCCTCTGAGCGGATGGCTAAAGGCACCGTTCACGCGCACAGACCGTTTACTCCCACTAGGCACAGGCTCAGAAGTAGTGACTCCTAAACAGAACTGGAGAGGCGAGCGGTCGGGGTAGCGGTATCCTCCTGATGAGAGCTTTCGCCGGCTCGAAACCGCTGCGCACCCGTCTCCCCTAGCAACCCTCTTCCCTACCTGGCAGGAAGCCCAATCTTAGAGATGGCTGCCCGCGGTAGGTGCAAAGGTTGTGGTCTGCCCAGCGGCGCTCTGTTGGACGCAGCGGCCTTGCGGCTTCGCTCGCAGGCAGCAAAAGGGTCGAATTCCAGTGAGCCCCGCAGGGAGGCTCTAGATAGCGTAAGGGCACCGATGCCGAGCGCGGCACCGCAAAGAAAATTGGGATCGATTGAGACGTATTGAGCCGTCACCCGGTAACTGGGTGGCGCTCGCCGGTGGGCCGTAAATCAAGTACTTACCATCCGACACACCTGTATAGCACAGATTTGAACTCCAGCTAGGCGCCGACCACACATGTGTGGTCGGGGCCTAAATTGACATTTTCGTGGTGGTTGACCTATGCCGTGGATTATTCCACCGCTTTCCACTCTGCTCAGGGACTTGTGGTTGTTAGCAACTAGGGGCTATGGCAGGGAAGGTTCGGTAGAGTTCTTAGAAAGCTAGAATCAAATATACTCTCTCAGTGAATTTATTGTCACTGATGTATTAATACAATACCTAGAATCAAATATACTACATGATTTTCAGTCAACATGCTATGTAAATATGAAGAATACTACTCGCCTCTCTCAGTGAATTTATTGTCACTGAGAGAGGAGTGTAATCCTGTCTCAGAAGGCATATACTTGCACCCGGCCCTTTAGCGCCCAAGGGCTCGCGCGTCGAAGTCATTTCAAACTCCGCTGGGTGCAGCCGCCTGTGAAAGTAGAAATAACAGAATGAAATGGAGAGATAGAGAGTGACTGGAAAATTTCGAAAATAAGCAGAGAAATGGATGCATGGTACAAGAACAATGTGAGAAACAATTGGAAACACCACACAATAAATTGAACATATTATGCTTGATTTTGGTGCAGGAGCATAAATGCACCCAACACGCCCCCTCAAGCTTAATATATTCCGATTTTCTCGTTGAGGATTCTCACTCTAGGACTAGGAAGTCCTTTAGTGAGAAGATCGGCTAGCATGTGTTCCGTTGGTAGGTACACAAGCTTAATTTCTTCATCTTCGACTATATCTCGGATGAAATATAATCTAATGTCGAAATGCTTGGTCCTCGTGTGTTGTTGAGTGCCATAGACAATGGCAATGGCTGATTGATTGTCTGAATAAAGTTTGATGGGACAATTCAGCGGTTGGAACACTTCAGAAATAAAGTGGCGCATCCATAAGGCTTCTTTGCTCGCATGAGTCAGAGCAACGAATTCGGCTTCAGTTGATGATAGGGCTACTATGGATTGTTTTTGACAACTCCATGATACTGTCCCTCCATCAATCTGAAAAATATAAGCCGAGTATGAGTGCCTGTGCTCTTGAGAAGCCCAATCCGCATCTGAATACCCAATGAGGCCGTCTCGATTCTTCCCAAGTGTCAATTTGTAGTCCATCGTGCCTTTTAGATATTTAAAGACACGTTTGACTGCATGCCAATGTGTTGGACCTGGGTTTTCGAGGAATTGAGAAAGTAATGACACTGCGAATGCAATGTCTGGTCGAGTGGCTACTGCTGCCCACATCAATGATCCTATCGCTTGTCTGTATGGAATTTTCGACATCTTCTGCTTGTCTTCGTCTATGGAAGGGCATTGGTCTCTGGATAATTTAACGGCTGGGTCGAGAGGCGTGGAAAATGTTTTGGCATCATCCAGATTGAATTTTTTGATGATTTTTTGGATGTATGCAGCTTGTGATATTGCAATCGATTTGTTATTCCAATCTCTTTCGATTTTGAGGTTCAAAAGCCAATGAATCTCGCCTAGATCTTTCATACTGAAGATCTGGGCAAGATCATGCTTTACCCCATCGAGGATTGGTTGACTCTCAGCTGTGATAGTGAGGTCGTCTACTGCCGTCGCAATAATCGCATGCCCTCTCGGTCCACGTCTGCAAAATACAGCTCCATCCGAAGCTGATTTAGTGAATCCTAACTTGAGAAATTCACCACTCAGACGTTTATACCATTCCCTTCCAGATTGTTTGAGGCCGTAAAGTGCTTTCTTCAGCAGGAGGACATCATCTTTGTCTCCGGTCTCATATCCATACGGCTGTCTCATGTAAATAGGTTCTGGCAGTGTAGCATTCAAATACGCACTGTCCACATCCATTTGGTGAATAGGCCAGTTGTTCCTGGCAGCAATGGCACATATAATCCGTAAGGAAGTCATCCGAGCAACAGGTGCATAGGTTTCATTGTAGTCGACTCCAAAGCTTTGTGTAAAGCCTTGGGCGACCATCCTCGATCTAGGTGTGATGGGTTCACCTTCTGGATTGCGTTTCCAGAGGAATACCCATCTATTTCCGACAATATTTGCCCCAGGAGGTGGTTTAACCACTTCCCATACACCTTTGTCGAGTAGCACCTTGTACTCTTTATCCATCGATGCTTTCCACATAGGATCATTTAAGGCTTCATCTGCATTGCTAGGCTCAGTCTGATTCAAATCCGGCAGCACCTTATCTTTGTTTTGATCGCAGGTCGAAAGTGTACTGATGGCAAGGTTATAATCACTGATGCCGTCAGTTTCAGAGGATAAATCTTGTTCGAATAATTTGTCTTGATGGTCCTCAATGTCCTCGTAAGCTAGTGTAGTAATATCTGCACCAGCATGTCTCTTAGTTTGAGATCTTGTTACGGGACCACTTGGGGCCGGCTGCACCTGTTGCTGACGGATCCTTTCACTTCTCCTTGTTGGAGCAGCTTCTTTAGGTCTGACATCAACAGTCTGACTGGGTTGCAGCTCTTTCAGACGTTCCTCTGGTTCATCATCATCAATTTCCTCGATCTTTGCCTCCTCGCTGACTAAGCGACTAGGCATAGGTGCTGGCGCCGAGATGGCCTGTACCATTTGTCTGGACGTAGGTAGCTGTGACTCTTCAATAGAAATGATTGGAGCTTTGCCCCCCTTCATCTCTGAGTCAAATATAACATTCCGCTCGACAGAAACCTTCTGAGAGTCAGGCCAGTAGATGCAGTGACCATGGCTCTGTCCAGAGATTCCTATCCACCGAGCTCTTTTGGCACGGGCTGCTAGTTTGTTTCCCTCTTTGACTTTAACGTAGACTTCAATTCCCCACACGTGTATGTCTTTCAGGTTCGGTTTCTCGTGATGGATCATTTCAAAAGGGGTTTTGTCTGGCAAAGCTCTTGTGTGTGTCCGATTCCTAAGATAGTTGGCATGCAAAATTGCATGCCCCCATAGAGTCTTAGGAAGACTTGATTCCAATAGCATGGCACGAGCTCTTTCAACTAGAGTTCGGTTTAAACGTTCAGCAACACCATTTGACTCTGGGGTGTCGTGCATGGTTAACCGATGCTTCGTGCCTTGCTTGGCTAAATGCTGTTCAAATTCCGAGCTTGTATATTCGCCCCCTCTGTCGGAAACAAGTGCTTTGATGTGCACGTTCCTCTGTCGAAGCATCAAGGCCTCGTAGAGTTTGTATTTTGAAAATGCTTCCGATTTGTTTGCCATCAAATAGATAACTGATTCTCTTGAGTAGTCGTCGATGAAAGACACATAATAGGATTTCTTGTCAATTGTGGAGTGTCTCGCTGGTCCCCAGACATCAGAATAAATTCTGTCACCGAATTTTGATGATCGGCTTCTGGGTTCCTGAGGAAGTGATTTGCGTGCAATCTTCGCCTGAATGCACGCATCGCAAACAACCTTGTCACCTTTTGAGCTCAATTCAATGCCTAATATCATGCCACGGTTGAGCAAATGCTGTAGGGACTTTTGTGAAATGTGCCCCATTTTCTGATGTATCTCCATGGCTGATGCGCATACATGCGCTTCGGCACTTGTGTGTTGTAAATCAAATCGATATAAGCCATTCAGCTTCGGTGCTTGCATCAATATCCTGCCTTTACGATTGGATATTGTGCATTTCTGATCAGCTATTTGTGTGTTATAGCCTGCATCATCGCACCGGCCAATCGAGATGAGGGTAACAGCCATTTTGGGCGCGTAGAACGTATCCTTCAATGTAATGTTCACAGTCTTATCTCCAACCTTGTTAGATAGCACGAGTGAGCCTGAACCGAAGGCATCAAAAGTGCCTTTGTTGGCTGCACGAATTGTGCACGGCTGTGAGAATGGACTGTAATCCCTCAATAAATTCTTGTGAGGGGTCATATGTGCGGTCGTTCCAGTGTCGAGAATAACAACAGTGTCCAGAGATAAACTACTCAAATTAGAGCAGTCGAAGTTGGCGAAAGCGGCTGGACTGCCACTCTCATCCTCCTCAGAGGACACTTCTTCGGCAACATTCGCCTTGGCTTTGCCCTTCTTCTTTTTGGCTTTCGCTTTCTTCTTCTGACGTGGCCCCTGGCCTTCTTTACCACCTCCTTTAGCCCAGCAACTCTCTATAGCATGTCCAGGCTTGTGGCAATTAGTGCATGTAGACACCTTCGGGTCTTTCCGACCCTTCTGCCCTTTCGTAGATGAACCAATAAATGCCTGCTCTTCTTGTGAAATATTGAGAGTCTTTCTCCTGTCATATTGAGCCTTTAGTACTCTGATAATATCATCAGGCACTAAGGGCATTCCACATTCTTCGAGCGACGTGGTAAGGGCATTCATAACTGCCTCATAGGAGGGTGGCAGTGATGCAAGAATAATGTCGGTGAACTCTCCTTCAGAAATTCTGGCTCCCATCTCATTGAGACGAGCATAGAGGTCTTGGGCCTTGTCCAAGTGATCTCTCAAGTCTCCATCCTCAGGACACCTCATACTGCGAAGCTGTCTCTGTAGGTTGGTGAGAACCATCTTGGGCTTTTTGGTCATCTCATTGACCAATGCATCCCAGACTTCTTTTGCTGTATGTCTCTTCTGTAGCATCAGGGCTAGTGACTCTGACACTGAGACGATTATTTGGGTTTTTGCCTGTCCTTCTCTGGCAAGATATTTCTCCAGCTTCTCCTCAGCCTTCTCTATCTGAGTTTCCTCAGCTTCTGTGAGAATATGGCCTGAGGGCATGACTGGAGGATCAGGAGGTCGAATGGCTCTCCCTTCTATATGCCTGAGTAGATTTTTGGACTCAAAATAACTTGTGAGAGTAGCTCGCCACAGAGGCCAATTACTTCCATCTGTTGCAAGCTTCTCCACACCCAAAAGCTTCTGCGAAGTGTCTGCGGGGCCCATAACCCTTGTTAGCAACTAGGGGCTATGCCAGGGAAGGTTCGGTAGAGTTCTTAGAAAGCTAGAATCAAATATACTCTCTCAGTGAATTTATTGTCACTGATGTATTAATACAATACCTAGAATCAAATATACTACATGATTTTCAGTCAACATGCTATGTAAATATGAAGAATACTACTCGCCTCTCTCAGTGAATTTATTGTCACTGAGAGAGGAGTGTAATCCTGTCTCAGAAGGCATATACTTGCACCCGGCCCTTTAGCGCCCAAGGGCTCGCGCGTCGAAGTCATTTCAAACTCCGCTGGGTGCAGCCGCCTGTGAAAGTAGAAATAACAGAATGAAATGGAGAGATAGAGAGTGACTGGAAAATTTCGAAAATAAGCAGAGAAATGGATGCATGGTACAAGAACAATGTGAGAAACAATTGGAAACACCACACAATAAATTGAACATATTATGCTTGATTTTGGTGCAGGAGCATAAATGCACCCAACAGTGGTCTCCTGTCATCGTCATGTGTGGACGCATGTCAGCCATGGGTCCATGTCACCTCCTGTGCGGGCGTCATCTGGCCTCGATCACGGCCACTCAATCTCGGTGTCACCTCCGAAGCATCCGTGCTTGTTGTCGACGCCGCCGACGACGACGACGACACCTTCGTAAATAAACATATTTTTACCAAATAAAATATTAAAAATGTCGAAAAAATACGGTGAGCTCCAATCTGGGTTGGGTTCTTGTTTGCCTCATGGAAACTTGCCACGCTCGCTGTCGCCGACAGCGAGCACCACCCAGATATTAGAACTTTGTATTTCAGCCTCGAGTAAAATAGTAAAATTATAAGATAAATCTGTAGAACTCAATTATGGACAGAGATTTTGACTACATGTCACCAAACCGGCCGCGTGCTCGTTGTCTACGACAAAAGGATTACAGATCACATGATCTGACTGTCGCACATGACGTCTACACACTGTGTTTTCAACGATGTCACGACGTTCTGGATTCACTGTCAACCGTATCAACACTGGAGGTAGCAAAGGAGTTGTTATTCAACGCCTCGGGAGGCGAAGGCGCTCCCCTTCCGATGTAGGAGAAGGGCGACCTCATATCTCAGCTGGGATCACGCACATCAGGAATTCTAAGCTGCCAACACAAAGGGAAATCGATAGTCAGCTTCGTCGTTCAGAGCTTCAATGTATGTATTCAATATCTCGCCAAATAACCAATATTTTACCCAATATTAGCGTTGCCTGAGGGCTCTCGCCGTGCCGCCGTGCAGATGGCATTAGAAACGGGACACACTCTCGGGATAGATGAACAGATGATAGTAGATACGGATGCTTGGGAGGATGTCCCCAGCCTCGACATTCCGATATCAGGTAAAGAGGTATCGGTTGATCCTAGTCATGAAGGTGGGGAGTACTTTCAGTTTATTGACATGGCCCGAGACTCCTTGGGCAGGCAAGTGACTGACATTGTCCACAAACAACAAGACTACTAATCGTCTTAATCATCATATATACAGTGCTTCACATCGACAATACCCCCCTCGGAGTAGACAGTCTAGGCTTGAAACGCGCCGCCAAGCTTGGCTAGCCCAAATGCCCACCCTGTTAAATGCGTACATGCAATATAAATACAGCGATAACACTGTTGAAGTACCTGAAAACCCGACCTACTTCCACATTCGCATCTTGGGCATCAACGGTGAGCACTCTTTTTATACAAGCCTTTACAATTATTTAGTTGCCTTTTAAAAGGTTACGAGTCAGCATGCGCCTTGCCTCAGGATCAACACCATGAATATATTAACCAAACACTTCTTCTGCATGGTCTTCTTGGTACATCGCCCGTGGCACCTGAACTTGCAATCCCTATTCCCACACTTGAACTGTATCAACGGTGCCGCCTTCGCTCTCCTCAATTCAGTATACAACAATGGGTCAAAGTTTTGTGTGATCTTTCAAATGTGAGTAATTCAGCCTGTTTATTCTCTATTTTAACCCAAGTTAGATCAATTATAATCTGTCCTTCCGGGAGCAATTTGCTGATGGGTTTGACACTTACCTCGAAATTCTACGGCGACTGGATCATTTGATTAAAGTAGAGCTTGGCCATGATCAACCTGGCTGGCACATCCTCCATGCCTGCCCGGCATGTCAATACAAAGTAGGTGTAATGTTTAAATGCCCAATTATTTACTGACCACTACCAGCTTGAGGGGGAAGCTGAACTGAACCCATCGGTCATGGGGCATTGGATGGTAATAATAGCCTAAAGAGGTTTGCCAGGGGTGACCGGGGATCAGACACACTCACTTTCGATAGTGACTACTTTCTGTCTCATGAGTATGTTGACCAATTTGCCAACGAGGTCAAACGCAAAGTCAAAAAGGTGGACAAAGAAACAGTATGTCTAAGTTGTTTACCTTGGTGGTGTTAATCTCACCTACCCTTAGGTTGATGTTGAGGGTGACCCAACAGATGGACAGGTTGGTCAGGCCACTTGTACAGATCGTTGGCGAGCTGCTATGGCAGACAATCTCAAAGGCATGTATAATGCCTTCACTGAAACTGGAGTCTTTGTGTCTGTATGTCAGCATGGCTTTGTATGGACTATACTGGACATGATGCAAAGTGGCGAGCTGTTAAGTTACTCCATGTATACTCCTATTATATTTGCTAACAAGTCTTTTTAGTGCCAAATATCCCCTGGCTACGGTATCTAAGTTGCTCTCAGTATTGCCCCAGCAAATAGGGCTGGGGTATGATATAGCATGCTCATTTACAAGAACACTAATGAGCAGTTCATTGGCCTCAAAGGCATGTACAGCTGGGTTGAAAATGATAGTCCCTGCGTTCCATGGCCATGCGCATAACCGGCTGTGCCAATTAGGTTTCCACATCTTGATGTCTCCAGGTTTCGGGTTAGAAGATCTGGAAACCTGTGAGCGTATATTTTCAAGCTCTAATGCTGTGGCACGACTCACACGGCATGCAACACCGTTCCATCGGCGTCAATTCATTGACATGTTTTTACGGCAATGGGATGCAGAGAAATATGAGAATCTGGGTATGACATCTGGCTTGCACTCATGGTACTTCATAATGACACACTATGCAGGGAAATTTTTGCTCAATAATTACAGACAGGCATTACAGGTGCTTGAGGAGATGCCTGTTCGCATCAAGGCCCTAATGTCTGGGCGCCAGGTCTCTGAAGCCTGTTTTGCCACCTGGCTTCAAGATGAAAGAGATTATTTAGAATCCAAGAAAACTGAGCCGGACACTGATGTCTTAGGTGTGGAATATGTTGAACTACTGAACAAATATAATGATGCCCGGTATTTATTTCACATTGTAGTACGTTGATAGCTAATGTATCAGCTATTAGGAAGCTGTGGGAAGCCTCTGTGAAGCTTGAGGCCAATGCCACCCGAGCTAATGATAAGGCCCGTCTGCGCCAAGTGACTCATGATGCCTGGGAGGGGATGCTATTTCTACAGAAGGGGCTACAATATGTTGAAAGTCAGCTGGATGTTGGAGAGCGATGGACAACTGATAGTCCAGCATACCAGCAGACTGTGGAATATCTAAACATACGCAACTATCAACTTGCCGTCGACAAATTGGAAGGGCTGGTGGTACAGAGATTGTTTGAGCTTACAAAGGCTAATGTATCACAAACCGGTCAGTTAGCTTGAGACTGCCTAAGTAAGTCTAATAACTAATATGTTTCCCAGGCTATAAGATGCGTATACAAATCTCAAAGGCTCTGAAGGCACGATCAAAGGCCATCCAGCGTGCCCTCAGTTCTTATAATAAGGCCGCACTAGCCCTAGACCCCCCACGCCCCAAATTAACCTGGGCACAGATTGTGGAGTACACTACCATAGCCAAGTTTGAGTTATTACGGTCAGGGGCCCGTGAAGACATTCGCAACCTAGCTTGGGCAGATGCTCGGAATCGAGAGGCCATCGTGTACCACTTCAAGATCTTACGAGCCAAAGAGGAGATTGTACGCCTCAATGTTGAGATCCGGAGAATAGCGACATGGATCGTGGATGAGAATTGTCAAATGGATGAGGCATTCCAGAAGTGTGCCGAGAAGGACCCTATTCTTGCAAATGCAATCAGCATGTCTGCACAACAGCAGAAGCGTATCAATGCAAGGCTGCGTGCAACTCTAGAACACATTTTTGCCCTTGAAGGCTACACAGGCATATCGGACATTGGTCAGAAGGGCAAGGATAGCCAATCAGGGATGGCTGAAGAGGCCCTGGAGGTATCATCAGGTGATGATGACGATGATGCACTGCTTGATGACATCTTTGAGGGTGTATCTCGATTAACACTAGAATAAATGAAGAGAATTGAGTTGCCAGGGGCCATAATCCAAATCAAACCATGAGATTCAGACCCTTAACTCACACAAATGGCCATAAAGAATATCACAAACGACCGCATATACTAGGACATTATTTCATATGGATTGCCAGAAATGGTATGATATCCCAAGCATAGCTAGTGTCATAGTGCTGGGCTGGTTCCAAATACTCAAACGTCATCCAATGTCCACTTAGCATAGGTGCAAACGGTATATTTCTGTAAGAGTGCCTTTCCAGGAATCCGAGAGTCCCATTGGTTCACGCTCCTGTGCATCTTCTGCGGGAACAAGTCGACAGAGACGCAGGACTCATTCAAGGACGAGACCCGAAGAGTCTGATTATGCCCTCGATGATGAGGAGGAGGAATCGGAGCGCTGGGGTTATTCGTCGCAAGAGGAAGATTCGAGTTCTTCAGAAGTTGTTGGGGGAAGGTGCCGACATCGTTAACTTGTCCAGCGAAGTCGACTACGGTTCCGTTCCCGCTTCCCCCACGCCATCGCTACCATTTTTATCAAGTGATCCCATCTTTGGTGACACAAGAATTGACATGGATGATTCCTCGAGGACGTCTTCACCCCCACCACCTCCTGGGCCGCCAAGTCGACAACAAATTCACCTCACGGATGAGGACACAACTGTTCGTTTCGTGGGACAGGAGGTCATCCAATATCGACAGCGCCTCTGGACGCTGGGGAGCATCATTACGTTCGGCCAGGACATTGGTTTCCGCGTGTGTGGCTCCGTTGGGTAGCTCGAGAAAAGGCATTCAAGAACATTGACCACGGATTTGTTTTAGTTGAAGTACCAATCTTTGTTCCTAGCATTTGCGATACACGTTGACTTCTAGGGTTAGACACTCTCTCGCGACATGGTCGTTGTTCCATTGTCGAAACTCCCGTACCCATACCCTATTTCCACGGTGTTTCCAGAGACAACGACTGCACCAATGTCAACGGAAGAGTGTCTCCCTTTACAATGCTCTAGCTCTCACCCTTCTCTCTATGCGACGCACCCTGTCCCATCGGCTGTGTGACTGCGAAGGGCCGATGGGACAGGGTGCATCGCATAGAGAGAAGGGTGAGAGCTAGAGCAATAGCAGAGAGCTGGGAGCCCCAGCACCAGGCCCACTTACATTGATTGCGGGCACATGTCATGCCATGGACTTCAGGATGGACAAGACACCTGCAGCAATCCACCCTTGCACCAGGGACATGCAGTCCGAGGCCATCCGCCCAGGCCACTTACCTCGGCACATCCAACCACACTGCTATGCACCCGCACATCCAATTCCACTTGCCCACACCACCTGTCATGCACATGTATGTTGGATCCACCAGTACAGGCCCAGAAAGTGTCAATGTTTACATCAATGTTTACATTTACATTGATGTTTCCATTGACGTTTACATTTACGTCGATGTTTACATCAACATTTACATTTACATCAGTGTTTACATTTATGTCGATGTTTACAGTGAATTGAATGCCAGAGTGTACTATCAACTATGCAGGCATAAATGTGTTTGGGAGCGACACAACTCTCAATTAAGTAAGCTCAGTGTATTGACTAGTCTGATGTAATATAAATCATGCTAGCTTGAATTGTGCCCTTTTCCATGTCTTTGCCAGTACGCGGAGGACTTTTGAAGCCTAAGCAAAAGCCAAAGGATTGCAGTGCCAATGGTTTGGTTGAGAGGAACTTCACTCGGGTTGAAAAACTTTCCAATAACTCTAATTGGTGGAAATGGCGATGCAATCACTGCCCCAGCGATGCAGCACTTGTGGAGCATCGTGACCAGAACTGTCTTTGGCATGTTTGTAACAGCAGTGGACTGGACTGCACCTCTGGAAGGCCCTGACTCTATTCTGCTGGATGAAATTGAGGCCAGTTTTGATGAATTAGAGAGGCAAGGTGCTGGATTGTCAATCATTGATCCTGAGCTGGACAGGAATGAGATTACAGCGGCGCAGGTATATGATCTTGAAGCACTCAACGGTGTTGATCAAGGCCAAGCACCACAGGCATACAAAGAAGATATTCATATGCACTGAAGTAGGGATGGGTCAGCATCTGAGTGGGATCCAGAGGCAGTAATGAGTGCAGGTGGTGTCTCCTAATGGTTTACCATGTAAAATTAGCATGAAAAACTTTCTGCCGTATTCTGCCACACTCGGCAGAATACCCCTTTTGCCATTTCTGCCATTGCCGGCAATTGGCAGAATAAATTTCATTCTGCCCACAACACTACCTCCATGACACTCGTACGTCGGCTCAGAGCCACCCCCATGCACAGCAGCGAAGGGCCAAGCTGGTGGAAATTTTGGCCAGTGCTGCTCTGCAGGCATTGTCGGCTTAACACCCCTTGCAATTTCTTAGTCACTTAACACCTCTTGCAATTTCTTAGAACACAATATCTGATTTTGACAAATAGCATGGCGTCTAACAACAAAACTGAGTTTGATTATATCAGCAAAGCTGCTGCTGTCCCTCACACCCATGGCAATGGCATCCAATACTACTCAAAAGAAGGCACGAAGAGGACCTCACCTGACATACCTTCAACGTCAACTGGCACACCAAACTGCAAAGCGCAATCGCGAGTCAATTAATTCTGAGGTTGACGCCATGCTTGCCCTTATTGACCAAGAGGCCAAACGACTCAGTGTGAAGTATCGTCACTCTCCTGCATGGTTTCAACATCAATTCTATCAAGGAGGCCGTGTTGTTCGTAAAAGGCGTGCTGTCAGCGTGTTCAATGCTGCGCAGCAAATTGATCTGTTCCTAGAGGGACGCAAAGGTGGTAAGCCACCATTACATTATTACTTATTAACATGTTCTCATATGTTTACTTTGTGTTTTATTTGGTGACCACCATGTTCAGAACTTACAGAAGAAGAGAAGATTCATTTTCAGGAAATCAAAGCCAAACTCCATGAGCTGAACGGAGCGGCATTTGCCTGCAATCTACCAATAGAGATGCAACAATTCCTGAAAGCAAAGACCCAAGCCTGGAGAGTTCAGAAGCATACAGCATTTCGGGCTAATACACGTGCAGTGGTTCAGGACAGCCGATACACTCTTGAACGGGACGAGGTCGGTTATATTTAATAGACTTATTCGAGAGTCCATGTTAATCTGGCCTCATAGCTCAATGCATTGACAGCACGTACTGACATGCAGACAATGTTATTTGCAGGCAAACCGGAACATACAATGGATGGCTTCTTTGCCGCTTCTGAGAAAGGGAGTCGCTATTTACTCCACGGCATGAAAAAGAACGCTTCCGATATTGTCAAGGAGTTTGAGGCTTATGCTCTTGGGGATGTCCAAGGTAAGTTGATTAACTTGCCGAGTTGATGAATTCTTCAGCGCACATCTAATGATTACTTGGTCAGGTATTGTCCTGAACCACAATGCCCGCCTAGCTGATATCAAAGGCAAAATACATGGAATGATTCGTGAAGGACTAGGTGAGTACTTAAACGAGCATTCTCAATGGGATTTAATATATATGGAATGCAGCCAGTATAACAGGGGACCCAAAGATAACAATGCAATTTGAACGTTATGAAAAAATAATTGTAGTGGGTCGAGGCGTGGAGATCATCAATTGGCCTGACGGCGTGCCCTTTGTCACATCATCAGAAATTGGGTCATTGCATGATCTCCATCGCCTCCAAACGGCACTGACACTTGATGATGCTGACAAGCGTTGCCGATGGGCAACTTCATCTGAAACCGACTGGGAGAATCGCAAGGCTGCTTACTACGAAGCCGCCGACAAGGCTCCACCGAAGAAACGGAAGCGTCAAGTCCGTGCAGAATCCGAGGAGGACTTGAGCTCTGATGAAGGTAATGCTGCCCAGCACAGGCAGAAGACGCAGCACAGATCCGAAGGGACTGGCAGTGGGGAAGGCAGTGCTGGTGGACAAGAGACGGAAATGGACGGCGCTAGCAATGAGGATGTGCCAGCCATCGGCGAAGGGGCAAAAGTGTCAGCGGCTGCAAAGGGGAGGAAGGCACTGGCAATCGGAAAGGAGAATGAGGTATCCGCAGCTGGCAACAAGCAAGCAGGGGTCAAGGAGAGGGGCAAGGGCAAAGGCAAGGCAAAGGGAGCGGCGACCAGTAAAGTTGCACAATGCAAGAAGGGCGCTAAGGCCCCTCTGGTCTCCGTTGACAAGAATTAAACAGAGTCGCATGTTCTCTACAAGCAGATTGATAATGCTTGGTGCTGGGTGTCTAATTTTGAATGTTGTCCTAAACAACGAGCACGCGGCCGGTTTGGTGACATGTAGTCAAAATCTCTGTCCATAATTGAGTTCTACAGATTTATCTTATAATTTTACTATTTTACTCGAGGCTGAAATACAAAGTTCTAATATCTGGGTGGTGCTCGCTGTCGGCGACAGCGAGCGTGGCAAGTTTCCATGAGGCAAACAAGAACCCAACCCAGATTGGAGCTCACCGTATTTTTTCGACATTTTTAATATTTTATTTGGTAAAAATATGTTTATTTACGAAGGTGTCGTCGTCGTCGTCGGCGTCGACGACAAGCACGGATGCTTCGGAGGTGACGCCGAGATCGAGTGGCCGTGATCGAGGCCGGATGACGCCCGCACAGGAGGTGACATGGACCCATGGCTGACATGCGTCCACACATGACGATGACAGGAGACCACAAGTCCCTGAGCAGAGTGGAATGGAATAATCCACGCATAGGTCAACCACCACGAAAATGTCAATTTAGGCCCCGACCACACATGTGTGGTCGGAGCCTAGCTGGAGTTCAAATCTGTGCTATGCAGGTGATCCGACACTAGGCATATACAGGATTTCCGACACATTGTGTGAATCAAGCAACAACTTTCCATCATGCCAGCACTCTGTTCAACTGAAGCCATGCTCTGGGAACCTATGCCTGGACAAACCAACATTGCAGGCATCCCTCTTACATTTTACAAGGATCTTATCGCCTATATACTCGATGTCGAAGTGGCACCACATCTAGAGAATCATTGTTGCGATACTTCCGCCCCTTGTGTTGTGCTGCGAAAGGCCATGCAGATATGCCTTCCTCACCTCTCCGTCTGCAAGGTGTGGAGGCAAATTACGTCAACGATCTTGAAACAAGACAAGTATTCGATGCTTGCCCCTGCCAACCTCATCCCGATCTCTCTGTATTGGGGCTCCAAGCAGTATGCGATACAACGCAGTCTGGGCGGAAGATATAGGGCTTATAAAGCCATTGAAGAAAGTCGCGGTCAGTGAATGGATATGGGTTGGATCTCATGCTTACAGCGCGGCAAATTTGCAGAGAAAAGTGTGCTTAAAGCCTTCGATTATGGCGGTCATGACGGCTGCCACGGAAAAGTTCAGGTAGTGCTGAAAGTTTCGAACAGCCGCGAGCTATTTGAAAACGAACAAGCCGTATACGACTGGCTTTCCGCCGCCACAACATGCGCTTCGGATGTGCCCCAGTTATACTTCGCGGATAAGTACTCCCCTGAGGACTTATACTATGGTCTTGTACTCTTTATGCTGGGCCCTGACCTGGAAACTCTGCGTTGGAAGTGTCACCACAAACGATTTACTCCAAGAATGACTTTGGGTGTGGCTATTCAGTTGGTCTCTATATCTCCTGTTCACACAATCATTTTGCTTGTCTGCTAATTTCTATCGACAATCCCCCAGATCGGGATTTATGAAAGGTTCCATGCGCAAGGGTGGCTCCATTGCAACGCCAAACCTGGTAACTTCGCAATTGGGCCAGATATACCGGGTCAAAATAACCGAATCTTCATGTTTGATTTCGAGTTTTCCCTTCATACCGAACCAAAACCCGCCGGCGTGGGAAAGGATCCCATTGAAGGGTGGAATCATCTATACAGGCCAATAGGTTTTTACTTAGGTTTAAGTGAGTATAGGTGCCAGCCGAGTGACTTTGCCTCACCCAGCTGAACCGCAGCTCCTTCGCGTCGAGACGACCTTGAGGGCTTAGGTTACGTCTTCAGCTATCTCGAGCGACGCTGCCTTCCATGGGAGCCATGTTTCGAGGTCGAGAAAACATGGTCCCAAAAGGTGGCGACTCCAACAGCGACGCTGTTCGATGGTATGGATCCAGCGTACAAATCATATTTTAATGACGTCAAAGCACTCGCCTGGGGAGAATTTCCCGATTATGGTAAGCTTGCGGGGCGATTTGTTGAAGCCTGGGAGAGAAGAGGTTACGGTGACACACCACGGGACATCGACTGGTGGCACGAGTTTAAACTGAGGAAAGATTGAGAGGGAAGGATCAATTAGAGAGCCTGAGGCAAGGCGTGCTCGCGGTGAATTATCTTGAGAGGAGTCTTCATACTAATATAATGTTGAACTCACGTTGATCATATCGTCATGTCTGACCCCGTAAACCCACCCTCCCACATCCAAGGTACCGCAGTCTGATACAAACCCCTCCACCAGCGATTGCATACTGCTCTCAACTTCGGTTTGGCCCCCTAAAGACATAATATTATAAATGGATTTTTAAAAGCAAGTTTAACTAGGCTTGTCGAAGCTACCACATAGTACTCCCCCGCGAGAGACTGGTAATTATGTGTATAACATGATCGATGCTCCAGCTCTATAATATATAGCTTGCAACAACCCAATCGTCCTCGTGGCAAGAGAGCGACCGAGATATATGATTTTACTGTAAATATATATATATATATTTGTCTTTCCCATCCACATTATTGATGGTATATCCTTAATAGATACAGTGCGTGTAACATCTATACATGCCAAAAACTTCACCTCCCGCTCGGCTAGTCAGCAAGCATCTACTATTACACGATCCGTCGCTAATAACGCCCTCTGCTCATCCTCGCTTGCTGCCACCACATTCTTTTGTCTCGCCCTATTGCGCGTTCCACGCCGATTAGGGTCGTATACGCAACTCTGGAGGACAATGGTAATGTCGAACAGAAACGTGCCACCAGAACCCAAAATGTATCTGCGTGTAGACAGTAAAGTCAGTATGGATCTAGGATGCACAGTACGGTAACATACGGTATGCTATCTCGTATAAACTGCCTGGCAAGAGGTGCGGGTAAGTCCATCTTGGGATTAGTAAGTATTGATAAGACATAGAAAAAATTGCCTAGAAAGGCGAAGATGAAAAGATACATCGACAGGCCCTAACAAACCAGCAGTCCGAAACAGTTATTAACTAGGACTTCGATAGTTGCACAGACGGATGAAATTACCTCTACAGATTTGCGAACGAACTGGACGAAACGGCGTGTGAGCGTGGAATGGAGAACGGACAATGTGCAACTACATACGTTCTTCCATATCTGCGGCAGTCGCGATGTGAGATATAGAGTAGTGCATGTCCACGCAGACACGCGTCCAATAAGACGCTGGTTTTCATTACTTGCAGATAGGTGCACATCAAGATCCTGGAGCTCAACAACCGTATCAGGCGCCGCGACGAGCGATAATGTAGTGGGGTGTGGAAAAGGAGAAGATGACGACATGTCTTCAGGTATAAGCACTGCACTGATGGGCGGCATACTTAACACACGGCCCTCTGAGCCTACGCTCCTTCGAATGCCGGGATACGAAGACAAACTGAACAGGGCAAAAATGCCCAAAAATACAATGCTAGCGCTTCTTCGAGAAGCGCCGGCACTCACAGTAGACGCCGCTGACGTCCGACGTGTGCGTGGTGAATGGGTCTCGGAGATGGGTGCCTCTGTCGCGATCGGCGACATATCGAGGCGTGTCAGCTGCCGCCCTCTCATCGTCGACGGTGCAGTACTCGAGGTCCCAACATCATCCAATAATGGGATTCGTTGGGTGCCGTTATCTCTGCCTGAACTCTCCTGCGTCCACGAAACATGCTTGCCTCTTCCGCGTCCACGACCCCCGCCTTCTGAGTGGAAAGAATCTATCATGATCGAGGGCGCCGACTCTGACTCTGCGTCGACAGCCTCTTCTCCTACATCACGTTCGAGCGAAGGGAACCTCCGGCCTCCCCATTCGCGCTCACTGAGATCAGCTACAACGCTTTCGGGCAGGCCCTCCAAACTGCTACCCCGTCGGCTCCCTCGACTTCTCAAACGCGCTTGATATCCACGTACATCTGCCTCTGACGCCAAGGGGTCTTGATGTCTATAATCAAGATCCGACTGTGTAGGGGACGCGCTCGCCACTGCAATTCGTCTATGAGGGCCTAACGAGCGAGACGCACTACGCGATTGGGAAATGCGTTCGCGAGGAAAGGTGCGCGCTTCTGGGGAGTGACGGATAAGAGACGTACGACTCTGGAGAGCAGAGGGGGTTGTGAGGATAGAAAGTGGTTTGGTATGGCGAGGGGCATAGTAATATAGAAACTGAGAGACAAGACATATGTCGACACAGACGAAATAGGTGGCAAGATAGGTCTGGAATGGCAGTTGATCAGTGAGAAGACAACCAATGAGGTTGGTGGCGTCGCCTGAAGGTGAAGGTGAGCTCAGATAGCTCAGGCATGAAAGCGGGTCATCACCTAGTAGCCAGTTTGCAAGGAAAGGTAACGCCAACCCATCAACGCTCTTCAATCGCCAGTTGACAATAATCTGTCTTGAGCCACGTCAGCATGATGATGAAAGCAGGTCATGCTGACCCACGGAAATTGGGCCCCCAGCCAGGACGCTATAGATGCATAACCCAATAGCACCGAAAAGACCTCTTCGCGCACCATTCTAACACCAATAAGCAGTAGCAAGAGTTTGAGTTTCGAGGTCCGACAATGGTCCTCGGCTGACATAGCCGCCTCGACCCTTCACACTCAACCTTACTGTATAAGGTTGGCCTAATGCTTTATTGAAAAAAAATCTGACTCAGGTTTTCCTGATTCATTCTCGTAGAAGTGGCACAGGAGTACGCCACCGATCGAGAATACTGTACTAAGTGGCCACTGGTCGTCATTCGACCAATCGGCTTGTTGGACTTAGGCTATAGCTACCGTACTGCCCCGTTGCTATCTAAACCAACTACTACTGCATCTGCTTAAAAGCATGGCTAATTCTACGTTCAAAGTCACATCTACTATTAGGCTGGCTTCAGGTAGAAGAACTTTACTGATGAGTAATTATCTTGCTGAGGAGGAGCAGGATACCGGATGCCTCTTGTTGGCCTGGGAGTCTATCAGAATTACACGGCCAAAGAATCATGCCTCGAGGCCTTTGAAGTAGGATATCGGTACGTTTTATCATATTGCAACTTGAGCGTCCACACAACTGACAACTTAACGAAAGCCATATCGACACCGCCCAAGCGTATAGCAATGAGACGCATGTTGGGGCTGCCGTTCGTGACAGCGCTTTGAAGAGAGAGGACATATTCGTCAGTAAGTCATGCATGATTCACGAGCTATCTCTGGCGCATTTTGAAGGTGCACTTCAGCAACAAAGTGCACCAGCAGGACGCATGGCTATGAGAGCACCCTAAAGGGTGTCGACGCATCTCTCCAACGACTTGGATTTAGTACGCATACCATTTCTCGTATTTAGCACGTGTTCATTTGCAGAAATTCCAGCCTATATCGACCTTTTTCTCATCCACGACCCCTTCTCGGGCACTGAAAGACGGCTTGCCACATATCGTGCTTTGCAGGAAGCCAAACGTGATGGGAAGATCCGGGATGTTGGTGTTTCTAACTAGTAGGAATCCATATAACTTCCTCCCATTGCGGCAAACCTCACCTTACTCTAGCAACTTGCATCACCTCGAGGAAATTAGAGCGGCAGGCTTGGACTTGCCCGCTGTGAATCAAATCGAGGTATCGTGCTCTTCGGACATCTTCCCTCATGCCGAGCTGATTCGTCATGTAGCTCCACCCATTTTGTCAACAGGTTCCGATTGTGGAATATTGTCGCTCGCATTCTATTATCGTCCAAGCATATTCCCCGCTCGTACGTGGGCAAATGGACCACCCAGTTTTACATGCTGTAGCTGAACGAGTGCGCACTTTCGTATCCGATAGCTGACGGCATGCTAATTGGTTGGCCTAGCACAACCGTGATGTGGCACAAATCTTAGTACGATGGTCTCTTCAGAAGGGGTAAGTTCAATCTTACAATGCGCCTTTCATCCCTCATTCCGTCGCAAGTTTTGTACCACTTCCTAAATCCTCGCGACCCGCGCGCATTGCCTCAAACGTGGACGTATTCAATTTCGAGCTTTCTGCGGGGGACATGGAGGAATTAGATAAACTCGATCGTGGCAAGGATGGATCTGTGACCTGGAATCCGGTGGATGCTCCGTGATATCGAAATTCATTCGCTTGGTACGCCTCACTCTCAGCGGATGTATCCCTATGTATCCAACGGTCAACGACGCAGTGCCACATTGTAAAATCTTCACATTTATTGATAGCTGGTATAAATATGAGAGTTTAGAACCATAAATATTGGTTTATCTTTAGTTTCAATGATTACTTAGTGATTCAACCGATCTGGCTAATTAGAGGCAAATTCATGTACAGTATTTATAATCCCCGAACCCCCTGCTGTTGTACTCACGTCTTCCAACCTAGAGTGGTCAGAACCTGGAATTGGAATCTGCTAATCCAGAATACAAAGTAGGTACTCATGGATGCACGGTGCATATGGGCGCTGAAGGCATGCAATAGCTCTGAGGTTAAGGGGTTGAAATCCAGGTTAATTTTCACCTCACTAACGGACGGTGAATCACACTCCCGACTTCAAGGTCTCTGACTGATCTCTCTTTCACTTCATTTCCTCTCTCAGTCTAAACTCACTCCACCAGTCGATGTCCAGTGGTGTGTCACCATAACCTCTTCTCTTCCAAGCTTCAACAAATCGCCCCGCAAGTTTGCCATAATCGGGAAATTCTCCCCAGGCGAGTGCTTTGACATCATCAAAATATGATTTGTACGCTGGATCCATACCATCGAACAGCGTCGCTGTTGGAGTCACCACTTTCTGGCGCCATGTTTCCCCGTCCGTGACACGCGGCTGCCATGGAAGGGAGCCTCGCTCGAGATGGCTGAAAACGTAACCTAAGCCCTCAAGGTCGTCTCGACGCGAAGGAGCTGCGGTTCAGCTGGGTGAGGCAAAGTCACTCGGCACGGCAATGGCACCTATACTCACTTAAGCCTGAGTAAAAACCTATTGGCTTGTATAAATGATTCCACCCATCAATGGGTTCCCTTCCCAAGCCGGCGGGTTTTGGTTCGGTATGAAGGGAATACTCGAAATCAAACATGAAGATGCGGTTATTTTGACCCGGTATATCTGGCCCAATTGCGAAGTTACCAGGTTTGGCGTTGCAATGCAGCCACCCTTGCGCATGGAACCTTTCATAAATCCCGATCTGGATGATTGTCAATGAGAAGGAGTTAGCAGACAAGTAAAATGATTGTTTGAACAGGAGATATAGAGACCAATTGAATAGCCACACCCAAAGTCATTCTTGGAGTAAATCGGTTGTGGTGACATTTCAAACGCAGAGCTTCGAGGTCAGGGCCCAGCATAAAGAGCACAAGACCATAGTACGACGACTCAGGAGAGTACTTATCCGCAAAGTATAACTGTGGCACATCCGAAACGCATGTTGTGGCGGTGGCAAGCCATTCGTAAACAGCTTGTTCGTTTTCAAATAGTTCGCGGCTTTCAGAAACTTTCAGCACTACCTTGACTTTTCCGTGGCAGCCGTCATGACCGCCATAATCGTAGGCTTTAAGCACACTTTTATCTGCAAATTCGCCGAGGGGTAAGCATGAGATCCAACCCATATCCATTCACTGACCGCGACTTTCTTCAATGGCTTTATAAGCCCTATATCTTCCGCCCAGACTGAATAGTAGCGCATACATGCTGGAGTCCCAATACAGGATGGAGGTGCGATCGGGCGTAAGCATCGAGTACTTTCCTTGTTTCAAGATCGTGGACGTAATTTGCCTCCACGTCTTGCAGACAGAGAGATGAGGGAGGCATATCTGCATGGCCTTTCGCAGCACAACACAAGGGGCGAAAGTATCGCAACAATGCTTCTCTAGATTTGGTGCCACTTCGACATCGAGTATATAGGCGATAAGATCCTTGTAAACTGTAAGAGGGATGCCTGCAATCGTGGTTTGTGCGGGCATAGGTTCCCAGAAAGTGGCATCTGTTGAACAGAGGGCTCGCATGGCGGAAAGGAGTCGCTGCTTGGTTCACACAAGAACTTGTTCAACAATAGGGGAAGTCCTACGTGACTCCGCGCTGTACAGTTGACCCTGTAACTCCGCTCCCCGTCTCCATGTACTAGTACATGTTGAGACGGTCTCCAACCCAGTATGATTTTACATGCGGAGCCGGACACAACCACAATCAATCTACTAGTAGCGAACTTCAACTTAGCTGAACACGTCACAGGGCGTACGTAAAGGACATTCTCTCCCAAGTATCTTGCTGGACACCCAGACACCCTCTTCATGGTAATCTGATTTCCTCAGTGTGGCTGCTGTGCAAGGAGTCTTGACAATGGGGTGGTAGTCTTCACTCAGGTGCTACTATGGAGGCAAATATTCCAAGCTGTTACGGAGCCCTTTCGCAGTGACGAAAGGGGATCCGAGGCAGCGACCTTCGCACTTTCCTATGCATCCGACTGGCTGTTGGAAGTTAGGCTATGACGACTAGAATGTCGGCCTCACCATTCAAGCTTTTTGGTTCCCGCCCCTTAACGAGCTCCGGAGAGCCTCTGATATCACCAAATGCTGTGTTGCGCATCTCCGTATATATGGTGTGCATGGTTCGTGCCATGTCATAATCTAAATGAGAAAGCAAATTTAAGTGGTCCGTATGAAGAGGGGTCGGCTAATCGAACTTGACGAAATCAGTAATGAAAAATTCGGGAGCTTTGATCAATTCAAGTAGGGAATTCTGTCTAAAATGTATAGTACTATCACTGCTCAATCAACATGCGAAAACACGCTAGTAGACTCACGAAAGCAGCCAAGGTTGGCGACTGCAACAACGCTGTAGTGAAAAAAAAAAAACTGTCTCACTAGTACTGTACTGCATCGTAGTTTGAAGGAAGCTGCATTGACTGTCACGGAGCACACGGGCGCTTGTCAGTCACAAGTCTAGGTCATTACGTAAGCTTATTGACTTGTGTTGGCGATGATCGATGATCGGTGATCAGGCACGCAAGGGAGGTCCGCGAGCACCTTCGGGAGGGAGCCAAGAAGCGGGCGGGAAGGGAGCTAAAAATACATCGGCGATGAACAAATAACGTCGTCCGTGCATCCACCCATCTGATGCAGCAGCCCCAGTGAGAGGGGGAAGGCCTACTTTAGCGACAGGCTAGACTGCGGTCGTATAAAGTGACGGAAAAAAAGACAACAAAACGCTAAGAGACAATAAGTCTTTCAACGGTTTGTCTGTCAGTTGACCAGGAATATCAGGCTATATTCCATGTATTATCTTAGTATTCAGACAAGAGCGTAGGTAAACACAGGTTGCACGCTATACCTTGTCCTGGTCACAGTACGCACATTGTAAGTGCGGCCAGGCTGGAGGAATATTGGAGTGGGGCTGATGGAGAACATTCGGCTAGCGAGGATTCTGCTTTTTGCCCCGCTAGCTAACGCATCGTTGCAAGATGGTCATGTGATAAACACAGACCCCCACGGCAAGTCAGATTAACTCCCGTTACGATGGTAATCTCTCCATTGGAATAATGTATAGCAGGAGAGGGTATCTAAAATCACTATAACTGAGGACTTTAGGGCCCGTTCGGCGCCCGCGAATTGATATGCAATGGTGAAGTAGTTCAGATATAAGCAGGGTAGTTAAATCTGGACAGATTTTACTTTCTTCGCGAATTGAAACCAGCCGAACAGCTGGAGTTTTCAACTGTTCGCAACCCAAGGAAGGCGTACTGCCGGCACCGCGGCCCTACATCTAGTATTGATGCATCAGCAGATTGATTGCCAAGAGCGTGTGCAAACATAATTAAGCTGTCACGTGACATGGTCAATGTTTGCCATTTCAGAGGTTTTTCCATACCTATGTGTGATGTAAGGATATCAGGCTTACAAGCAGGCTTACTTATTTCATACTACAAAAAATTTACCTGTTTTCTAGTGTAGTACAATGGTCTATGAGTACTAGAGCATTGCGGCACTGGCAACGGACCAGATGATGGATGTCGCGGACGGGACGGACGGTCAGGGACCTGACAATACAGTTTGAGTTAAACGCCGCTAGATTACGGCTAGATATCAAAGAGCTAGAAATTTAAACTGCTTAAACTGCTCAGACCTGCATCGCAAAAATCTTGCGAAACCGCGCGCCGAACAGTCACAATCCGCAGAATTTCTACGAACTACCAGTTCGCACATTTTGGGTGGTGCGAATCGTTCGCAAAATCAAATTCGCGGGCGCCGAACGGGCCCTTATGCTAACAAGCAATCTGCGAACAATTCCTCTTTCCAGTTAGTATGGGGTCATACATGACGATATGATCAATGGAGTTCAAATAATCACAACACTATATTATTAGTGTGAAGACTCCTCTCAAGATAGTTCACCGCAAGGACGCCTGCCTTGCCTCAGGCTCTCTAATTGATCCTTCCCTACCAATCTGTCCTCAGTTGAAACTCGCTCCACCAGTCGATGTTCAGTGGTGAGTCACCGTAACCTCTTCGTTCCCAGGCTTCAACAAATCGCCCCGCAAGTTTACCATAATCGGGAAATTCTCCCCAGGCGAGCGCTTTGACGTCGTTAAAAAATAATTTGTACGCTGGATCCATACCATCGAACAGCGTCGCTGTTGGGGTCGCCACCTTTTGACGCCATGTTTCCGGCTCGCCGTAATACAATTCCCATGGAAGGGAGCCTCGTTCGAGATAGCTGAAGACGTATCCTAAGCCCTCAAGGTCGTCTCGACGTGAAGGAGCAGCGATTCAGCCGGCTGAGACAAAGATACCCGGCACAGCAATGGCGCCTACACTCACTTAAACCCAAGTCAAAATTCACTGGCCTGTATAGTACATTCCACCCTCTAATGGGTTCCCTTTCCATGCCGGGTGTTGGTTGGGTATGAAGGGAATACTCGAAATCAAACATGAAGATGCGATTGTTCTGACCGGGTATATCTGGCCCAATTGCGAAGTTACCAGGTTTGGCGTTGCAATGCAGCCACCCTTGCGCGTGGAACCTTTCATAAATCCCGATCTGGATGATTGTCGATGACAAAAAATCAGCAGACAAGCAAAGCAATTGTTTGAACAAGAGACATAGAGACCAATTGAATAACCACACCCAAAGTCATTCTTGGAGTAAATCGGTTGTGGCGACATTGAGAATGCAGAGTTTCGAGGTCAGGACCCAGCATAAAAAGCACCAGACCATAGTATGGCGCCTCAGGAAAATACTTATCCGCAAAGTATAACTGTGGCGTATCCGAAGCGTATGTTGTGGCGGTGGCAAGCCATTCGTAAACAGCTTGTTCGTTTTCAAATTTTTCGCGGCGGTTGGAAACTTTCAGCACTACCTTGACTTTTCCGTGGCAGCCGTCATGACCGCCATAATCGTAGGCTTTAAGCACACTTTTATCTGCAAATTCGGCGCGGTGTAAGCATGGGATCCAACCCATATCCATCCACTGACCGTCACTTTCTTCAATGGCTTCATAAGCCCTATATCTTCCATGCAGACTGTGTCGTCTCGCATAGGTGCTGGAGGACCACCAATGAGAGTCCGGGGTGGAGGTGCAATTGGGCGTAAGTATTGAGTACTTGGCTTTCAAGATTGTGGACGTAATTTTCCTCCACGTCTTGCAGACAGAGAGGTGAGGAAGGTATATCTGCATGGCCTTTCGCAGCACAACACAAGGGGCCCCGGAAGTATCGCAGCAATGATTCTCTAGATATGGTGCCGCTTCGACATCGAGTATATATGCAATAAGATCCTCGTAAAATGTAAGAGGGATGCCCACAAACGTGGCTTGTTTAGGCAGAGGTTCCCAGAGAGTGGCATCTGTTGAACAGAGGACTCGCATGGCGGAAACTCAATATAATTACATAAGCGTGTTGACTCACGTTGGCAATGATCGATGATCGGTGATCGTTCTAATTGGACCCTAATCGGTAAGCGGTAACTTACCGCTTACCGCCTTGAAGGGAGCTAAAAAATACATCGGCGATGAACAACTACCTTCTTTTCGTCTAGATGGACTAGGTCCGTCGTCGGTGCATCCGCCCATCTGAGAATGCAGCGAGCTGGGAGGGGTAAGGCCTACTACCCTAGGCAAGACCCCGGTCGTATAAAGTGACGAAAAAAAAAAAAAAAAAAAAAAAAAAAAAAAAGAGGGTGACGGACGGTAAGTCTTTCAACGTTTTGTCTGTCAGTTGACCAGTATCAGGCCATATTCCACGTATTCAGATCACAGCAGCGTAGGCAAACACAGGTTGCACACTATACCTTGTCCTCGCATCGTAGGTTCCAGGATGGAGGAATATTGGAGTGGAGCTGAGGGAGAACCTTCGGCTAGCCAGGATTCCTTTTTTTCCCGCTAGCGAACTCATCGTTGCAAGATGGTAATGTGATGAACACAGGCTCCCCACAGCCAGGTAGACTAACTCCCGGTACTATGTTAATCTCTCCATTGGAGTAATGTACAGCAGGAAAGGATATCTAAAATAACTATAACTGAGGATTTTATGCTAACAAGTAATTTGCGAACAACTCCTCTTTCCAGTAAGTTTGATGTCTACACATCTTACTCTCGAGTCTCACTTTAGCTTCGCAAGTCCCCTCGTGCCGAAGATCGGGAGGTAGGTAACTTTCCTATGCGTTCGGCCGAAACCCGCGCTGTTCTCATTTCCCTTGAACCATCAGGCAGTGACATACAATCTGCAATTCGCGACTCGGAGGGCACATGATAGGACTTGCTCTTAATCCTCGATGTGATATGCAAGTGGCAGGTAACCTGCAAAGCTAACCCCCACGGTGTGCTGAGTGTTCTATCGATTGCACGTATGGGACGTGTAACAGCGTGTTCCAGATTGTGATTGTTCGTTCATTTATGCCATTACATACGACGCTTCAGGCTTTTTTTTTTTTCATACGTCGTGGAATTTAACCGTGACGCTCCTTGCACAGCATTTGGGTACCCGGTGTCGTCGATTGACGGCTCACTTGAGCAGCATGCAATCACTGGCGGAGAAGTTTGTATCAGACTAAGGTACCTTGGACGAGGGGAGGGTGCTCATGGGGCCATACATGACGATATGATCATTGGAGTTGAAATAATCACAACACTGTATTATTAGTGTGAAGACTCCTCTCAAGATAGTTCACCGCAAGGACGCCTGCCTTGCCTAAGGCTCTCTAATTGATCCTTCCCTCTCAATCTGTCCTCAGTTGAAACTCGCTCCACCAGTCGATGTCCAGTGGTGAGCCACCGTAACCTCTTCGTTCCCAGGCTTCAACAAATCGCCCCGCAAGCTTACCATAATCGGGAAATTCTCCCCAGGCGAGTGCTTTGACGTCATTAAAATATGATTTGTACGCTGGATCCATACCATCGAACAGCGTTGCTGTTGGAGTCACCACCTTTTGGCGCCATGTATCCTCGATCTCGAAACACGGCTCCCATGGAAGGCAGCTTCGCTCGAGATGGCTGAAGACGTAACCTAAGCCCTCAAGGTCGTCTCGACGCGAAGGAGCTGCGGTTCAGCTGGGTGAGGCAAAGTCACTCGGCACGGCAATGGCACCTATACTCACTTAAGCCTGAGTAAAAACCTATTGGCTTGTATAAATGATTCCACCCATCAATGGGTTCCCTTCCCAAGCCGGCGGGTTTTGGTTCGGTATGAAGGGAATACTCGAAATCAAACATGAAGATGCGGTTATTTTGACCCGGTATATCTGGCCCAATTGCGAAGTTACCAGGTTTGGCGTTGCAATGCAGCCACCCTTGCGCATGGAACCTTTCATAAATCCCGATCTGGATGATTGTCAATGAGAAGGAGTTAGCAGACAAGCAAAATGATTGTTTGAACAGGAGATATAGAGACCAATTGAATAGCCACACCCAAAGTCACTCTTGGAGTAAATCGGTTGTGGTGACATTTCAAACGCAGAACTTCGAGGTCAGGACCCAGCATAAAGAGCACAAGACCATAGTATGACGACTCAGGAGAGTACTTATCCGCAAAGTATAACTGTGGCACATCCGAAACGCATGTTGTGGCGGTGGCAAGCCATTCGTAAACAGCTTGTTCGTTTTCAAATTTTTCGCGGCGGTTGGAAACTTTCAGCACTACCTTGACTTTTCCGTGGCAGCCGTCATGACCGCCATAATCGTAGGCTTTAAGCACACTTTTATCTGCAAATTCGGCGCGGTGTAAGCATGGGATCCAACCCATATCCATCCACTGACCGTCACTTTCTTCAATGGCTTCATAAGCCCTATATCTTCCATGCAGACTGTGTCGTCTCGCATAGGTGCTGGAGGACCACCACTGAGAGTCCGGGGTGGAGGTGCAATTGGGCGTAAGTATTGAGTACTTGGCTTTCAAGATCGTGGACGTAATTTGCCTCCACATCTTGCAGACAGAGAGGTGAGGAAGGTATATCTGCATGGCCTTTCGCAGCACAACACAAGGGGCCCTGGAGGTATCGCAGCAATGATTCTCTAGATATGGTGCCGCTTCGACATCGAGTATATAGGCGATAAGATCCTCGTAAAATGTAAGAGGGATGCCCGCAAACGTGGCTTGTTTAGGCAGAGGTTCCCAGAAAGTGGCATCAGTTGAACAGAGGACTCGCATGGTGGCGGAAAGCTCAGTTTAATTACATAAGCGGATTGACTCTTGGCGATGATCGATGATCGATGATCCACACAGGGCCAAGATGGACAACAGGTAAGCGGTGGGAGCTAAAAATACATAGGCGATGAACAACTACCTCTTTTTCGTCTAGAGAATAGGTCCGTCGTCGGTGCATCCACCCATCTGAGAATGCAGCGAGCTGGGAGAGGGGGAACGCCTACTCTAGTGACCATAGGCTTGTGATAGGCAAGACTGCGGCCGGATAAAGTGACGAAAAAAAAAAAAAAAAAGAGGGGTGGTAAGGGACGGTAAGTCTTCAACGTTTTGTGTCTCAGTTGACTAGGAAGGCCATATTCCACGTATTATCTCAGTATTCAGCTCACAAGAGCGTATGCAAACACAGGTTGCACACTATACCTTGTCCTGTTCAGTTCTCACATTGTAGGATCCAGGATGGAGGAATATTGGAGTGGAGCTGATGGAGAACCTTCGGCTACCGAGAATTCAGCTTTTTTTTTTCCGCTAGCTTACGCATCGCTGCAAGATGGTCATGTGATGAAGACAGGCTCCCCCAGCCAGGTAGACTAACTCCCGGTACTATGTTAATCTCTCCATTGGAGTAATGCACAGCAGAAACGGATATCTAAAATCACTATAACTGAGGACTTTACGCTAACAAGCCATTTGTGAGCAATTGCTCTTTCCGGTAAGTTTGATCTCTACACCGTGTGCCGAGTGTTCTATCGACTGCACGTAAGGGACGTGTAACAGCATGTTCCAGATAGAGCTGGAAGAAGCTTGGGCACTCCGGAAGGAGCGGGCATACTCAGAGATAGATCTGTCGATGGAGTGTATTAGGGACAGCAATTGCAGAGATGCGGGTGAGCAGCATATTTATGTATGTCTACATGGTCATGTCGGGTGATCGTCACCTCTTGACTATGTAGGCATGCCTAAATATGTTCCTCACCCGCATCTCTGCAGTTGCTATGTCCCTAATACACATCTATCTCTGTGTATGCGCGCTCTTTCCGGAGTGCCCAAGCTTCTTCCAGCTCTAGCTCCACATCGGTGGGAGCCTTCGAATCAGCACATGTTGGACTGGGGAAATAACCTATGACCTCCCACTGATTGAGAGACCTCAAGGTCGACTCCATACTTGCGCTCCACAAAAAGTAATTGTCGTTTCTTAACTTTGGGAATACTGTAGGCACTACCAGCACTAGTCTGGTAGTTATTCATTTTATCGAGAGACATCGTAGGTATGGTTAATTTAAATTGTGCGTTCAGAAGATAGGGCCGGGCCCCATAACCTAAAGACAATTGTAGCTTGTTAGCTATGAATCTCGTCATACAGGTTAGGCACTTACTTCCCAGTGGCAGAAAATAGACACCGAGGAAGACCATACTACACGTGCGCATACATATAAGCGTGTCTCAGAACGAAAAGGAGTCGAGCATAGACCATTTCCTGTCGGAGCATCGGACTGAGCCGAACCACGCGACGCTCGCCTTCCTACACCGAATTCCTTGAGCGGCACGAAGGGCTTAGAGCAGCGTGGTAAAGGGAGGTCGGCGCCAGCGAGGCCGCCGCGCGGGAAGCCAGCGGGCCCGGCGCGGAATTCGCCCTATGTAAAGACGTACCTTTTTAAACACGGAAAATCCTGGTGAAAATATACGTTCAACACCAGCAGTCTGCACCCTTGTTGGGGCACAGTGTCCAAACGACTAAACTCGGCGGTAGACACATGCACATCGGCGACAAATCAGCATCTTCACATGATATCATTTCATTCCCTGCAAGTCGGCCAGAAATCGTTGTCTACGCAGGTACGTCTCCAGGTTTAGTATCGCAAGCCTGGGTTTGTTCAGGCAGTCCATCACCCGCTGAGCAAGAAAAAAATCCTGGAACACTGTCACTCAAGGTTGGGACGATCCAGGGTCACCGTTTAGGCGCTTGAGATGCTCACTTGATGTAGCAGATCCGCCAGCTTCGGTCTTATTATGTAATAAGCGACCGGCGACACGCAGAAGTCTCTGTGGAGCACTTACTCCCAAAGGCAAAGCTCGCATAGTGAATGTCCCGCTGGGGAGGCGGCCAAAGTCAAGTGCGTCACATATTGCCACCGGTGATTTACATCAGTGATCACATGCCGCCCGCGACGATGATCGCTTTTCAGGCTGGTGCCAGGCATGCATCAGCGTGACGCCTTTCATCACGGGGTCCATTTGTCCTTGGTGTGTGCTTAGCGTGTTTCAACTTACCAGAGTCCCTCCCTTCGTAGATGAGTGGAACACCCTCAGCCTCGAACTTCAAGTTCGTTTCGATGCCCGGTGCTTGGTCTGACTCAAAGATGTCTTAGAGTTTGGTGAGTACTTATGAGCCCCGACGCAAAAATGTCTCATATTCAGTCGCTTACATCTATCCCTAAAGGCGGGGCACATACGCGGGCATGATCGCCAAGTTAACTATTTCCAAAAGCAAAGTGTAATTGCCGGCACTTTAAGTTGCCTCAAGACGGTGAAACAATGTTTCCTTTTCACGAATAGAGTTGAGACCCCTTATTGTGTCGCATGACTGGGACACGCCATATGGTAAACCGTGATGTATTAAAAAAATTGCTCGAGCTGATGATTAGATCTCAACACCAGTGTTCCACTTTTCCCATTTAGCCATTCTGTATATGCGCTGGCTGTCAGCTCCACAGCCCCACCTCTCAACCTGGTTCTAATAGAGTGTTTATTCTACCAATACATATTAGCTCAACCGAACGGTGTGCCCAATATTTCCAATTCAGTTGAGTCGTAGCCAAATAACTCTAATGTCTTTTCAAGTATCGCCGTTTGGGCTCATTGCTGCGCAGGTGACCCAAGGAAAGCTATAAAATCGCATGCTTTTCATGCCTGGATACTCAGTCCCCGAGTCGACACCTTGACACATTTCGATACTCTCTCCAAACACATCTCTCCAAACACACTGAAACAGTAGCCATGAAGGTTACTTGATCTTACATTTCATGTGTAGACTTCAGCTCACAGCGTCCATTATCTAGTACACAACTTTCGTTGCTCTCATTGCCTTCGTCCCCGCTGCTTTCGCCGTAACTAGGGTGACAGCCGCCGATAGCCCTGTATGTTGTTTTGCTATTCAAGCTGGAAGGGATAACTAATTACTGCGTATTAATAGCTTGCAAAGAGGTCGTGTGTCGCCACTGCCTGCTCCTGCCAGGGAGTTCCGAACGGGCTTTTCTGCGGCGACGGGTTGTTCGACTGCATCCCTGGACACGTCTACCAGTGCGGTGATGACGGAAAGCGCTCTTGCGACTTTGGCATCAGGAACTCTTGCGAGAAATGCGGGAAGCTCCAGTGCTAAATTGAAGCCTTCAGACCACGTCTTTGCGAGTTTTGTATACGTTGAACGGGAAATGATCTGCCGTTGATTTTGAATGAACGAAGGATGTACTAGTATTTGATCTCATGGCCACGTGTCAGATACTTATGTCAGATTTTGTTCTTTTTGACTGTTTGTGATGCATCAGAAATGTCTGTTCGTTTCAAGTCCCCATGTTTGTTGCCAGCCATGGGCCTCATTGCGAAAGACATACGGCGGACATGGGGATGGCGTGAAGCTCGCATGCAAACACGTTGCTCGCGCATTGCTCGTTCCTAGTCTTTGACTCTGACCATCTATGCAAGCTGCACGTCTCGCAGTACCGGCTCTCCAGCTTCCTAGAGGTCTGTGCTGGTCAGAAGCTAAAATTGTTCCGCTACATGAAAAGCCCCAACCTCCCTTTTGGCACGACGATGGAGATATTTTCCTTCGGACTAGCGATGACAAATACTTCCGACTCCATCTTCGTTTTTTCAGAGAGCAAAACAAAGATTTCGGATTGGATCTCATGGTGCACCAGACCCTTAACTTTGGAGATATAGCCGCAACGTCCGAAGTCTTCCAGTATCTTATTGAGGCACTCTACAAGCCTGCGTGAGCACCGGTTTTCTCTAGCAGGGCGAAGACTCACTTCGTATATAGCTGGTTAGCCATCCATGGATCCAACTTCGACGTTGTAGTCGGGTTGCTCCGTATCACGACCAAATACAAAATGGGCGTGTTAAGATCCGACATTATCACGCTCCTCAAGAAAAAGGTCATGCCGTGCGATTGTACTGCAATGGTCGAGAGATTGAACGCCGTAGAGAAAACACCAGAGAGGCCGCCATTTGGAGTCACCTTTAGCCCCTTCAAAATGATTGCTCTCGCTCGGGAGGTCGACCTTCCCGAGCTCTTTCCACCTGTGGTTTACCTGTTGGTGCGGACACTAATCAGGGTTGGAGCCAAGAGGAGGGTGTTCAGATGGAGGAGTTGGAAAAATCCGACCTCATACGCCTGATGGCGGGGCAACGAAACATGTTTTCCCGTGTTCATCCGCTCGCAAAGCGGACAAAGCGAAGGGACGACGAATTTTCTTCTCGTCCTTACTTCAGGGTACGAGGCCTTGAACTGAAGCGTAGCGACACTTGTACCGAACGGTGTCCCTTGGATGTGGAGTCGTTTCTCGTACGCCACTGGGATGAGCGTCCTGATGGTGTCGATCACATACGTGTCTTTCATGGAGCAAAAGAAAGCGCAAGGCAGGAGCTTCGATGCCAATCCTGTTCAAGACAACTACAGTATTTCTTTCGGGGTCGGAGAGACGCGCTGTGGAATAGCATCGCGTATGACTTTGTTGATAACATGGCAAATCCACCACCTAGGTATGTCTTGCGCTTGAGATGTTTCCTGAAAGTTGAGGCATGAGGACTAAACTTTGTTCTGTTTTGCCTCCTTTCTTCTAGGCAGATTAATGCACCACGCGGATTATTCGAGAAAGCTATTGTGTCCCGTATGACGTTCATGCACCTTACCCAGACAACCCAGACGACGCAAACGAATATGGTATAGTCATGGAATCACAGCGGTGCAGTTCTCACATTGCCGATCTTCCAACTTCCTGGGGAAGACGCTGTGCGTCAGATGACACGGGGCTATGCGAGCCCTGCTAGCTTGACTGGGAGGCTGAGATACGTGTCAGCATCGCTACTTATAGCACTGCAGCTGAGCGCTGAGCTTCCAGCGTTCTGTAGCAGCGATAATATATTTCCTGCGGTATATATATAATTCTGTCAGATGGATAAAGAACGGATTATCTGTAAGACTGGACCTATGCGATGATCAATGCTTAGTCCAAGAAAATATGGCTCGAAACTTGCTCACTGTCGTATAGGGATGCCCATAGTATTGACTAGCATGCAGTGGTCTACTGCTGAGTAATTAATCTTTCATTGTAGATTAACGTGTGGCCGTGGAGCTTTGAAGTATTGGTGAACAGTTGTCGACATGGTACGGCCTTGTAGAGGACACCAGCGTCTGTAGATCAAGACGAGACTTTCAAGCAGTTCAAACCCAGATTTTGAGCGCTTCTCCACAAAAGCTCGAAGTGCCTGACCAGAGCAATGTCGACCCATGTCTTATTTGAGTCGGCCTCTGGGTATGCCATCTTCGAGGTGAAACAGCAGGAAGAGATCGGGGCCAAGACTGCCGCCTTTCAAGCGTCCATTCAGGACCTCCAGAAATTTGGAAAAATGGTGCAGCTCATCAGTTTCTCTCCTTTCAAGAGTGCAGCGCACGCTTTGGAGAACGCAAATGATATATCCGAGGGTGAGCCATATGGAACTTCTAGAGAACGACGTGACTGTTATTGATTTGCGTTTCCAGGCGTGCTGAACGAGCACCTAAGGTCGTTATTAGAGCTTAACATCTCGGTATCCAAGAAGAAAGGCAAAACCGCCAATGTCAAACTCGCTGTATCAGAGAGCGGTCTGGCGTCGTCTATCAAATCTGAGATGGGGCTGGAATGTGACGCGTCGGAGAGGTCGTTGGAGCTTATTCGGGGGATTCGCTTGCACGCCTCAAAGCTGCTCAAAGGACTCCAGTCTGACGACCTGCTTAAAGCACAACTCGGATTGGGCCACTCATATTCACGTGCCAAGGTCAAGTTCAACGTCAACCGGATCGACAACATGATCATCCAGGCCATTGCGATGTTGGACCAACTAGATAAAGACGTCAATCTTTTCGCGATGCGCGTACGCGAGTGGTACGGATATCATTTCCCGGAGCTCGTCAAAATTGTCCCCGACAATTATCAGTATGCCCAGGCAGTACAGTTCATCGGAGAAAAAAACTCGCTTAACGAGGAGAAGCTGCCGGATTTGCAACTGATACTTGACGATGATCTTACAAGGGCTCAGAATGTCTTGGATGCGGCGCGGGGGTCTATGGGTTCGGGCCTGTCAGAACTCGACATGCTTAACATTGGCGCATTCGCCACGCGCGTGATATCCCTCGCTGAATACCGGAAGTCACTCGCGGCGTATCTTGTGGAGAAAATGAACCTTGTGGCGCCAAGTTTGACTGCACTTCTGGGAGAGCGTATAGGGGCGAGATTGATCAGTCATGCAGGCAGCCTGACAAACCTGAGTAAGTACCCCGCGAGTACAGTTCAGATCTTGGGCGCGGAGAAAGCCCTGTTCCGAGCCTTAAAAACCAAAGGGAATACTCCCAAGGTAAGACATCTACCCGAATCGAATAGGAAGGGATGCTAACCATCCCATCAGTATGGTCTTTTGTATCACTCTACCTTTATTGGGCGGGCAGGGCCGAAGCACAAGGGTCGCATATCTCGGTTTCTGGCAAACAAATGTTCTATTGCATCGCGAATAGACTGTTTCTCTGGTGCGCTTTAATAAAGGTTCATGAACCTATTCTCTAACCAGAGT
Organism: Gautieria morchelliformis; assembly: GCA_015179125.1. Lineage (NCBI taxonomy): Eukaryota > Fungi > Basidiomycota > Agaricomycetes > Gomphales > Gomphaceae > Gautieria > Gautieria morchelliformis. The sequence goes on along the minus strand of WHVA01000176.1, from coordinate 131,714 downwards.
CGCCAGATAACCCTACTCCTAAATTCGGCGAGGCGTTGCGCAACCAGGTCGAGGAACGTTTAAACTTCTTTGAGGTTCGTTTGATATCTGTTTATTTCTTTTTTCCTGCTCAGCGTCGTCTTGTTAGACCGGAGCCGCCCCATCGAAGAACTCGGAAGCTATGCGCAGAGTCTTGGAGGCGTTGGACTTGGAGGATGACGCGAAAAAAGAGGAAGAGATGGATGAAGATGAAGATGTGCCGTTGCCCTTAATCGAACCCTCACCAGTAAAAGAGAAGAAAAAGAAGAAGCGAAAGAACGATGACATGGAGGCAAGTGCCTCGGAACACAAATCAATGACTGTACTCATTGGATTAATGCAGGTTGATGACGAGGAAGAGAAGCCAGCCAAAAAAATTAAACTCTCTAAAGATGAGAAGAAGGCGCTGAAGAAGGAGGAGAAGAAAAAGAAGAAAGCCGCAATGGCAGCTGCTGGTGACGAGGTTAGCGCGTCTCCAGTAAAACGTCGTGACAAAACTCACTCCGCTATCCGGATAGGGCGAGCAGAAAAAGTCGAAAGACAAGGAAGGCAAGAAAAAGAAAAAGAAAGCCGTTGAGGAGTAGCCCATAAGTTAACTAGGCACTCGCCTGACTGGCGGGTGCAGGAGTGTATTTTTATTTTTTACATGATACGGCGCTACATAGGGGCGTAATTATGAAAGACACGGTCTATTGTCGGGCCGTTGCCGCTGCTAACATGGTACGCTCAACTGCAGTGTGTCTGCAACCTCGATGTCGACGCGACTATTTGGCTATTTGCGCCGGCCAGTTGTGTATGTTCCCCTAGTCGCAGGGACGTCCCTTGCTATCTACTACCACTACAAGTCCCCATCGTTGCCCGTTTCATACGGGACAGCGCAGTCTCGTCGACCTCCACCACCATGGACGCCACCCTCTCGCTCCCAAATGATACAGGCTCTTCAAAGCGGTCCTCGCCCAAAGGAGCAGGACCAGAAGGAGGATGGAAGCGAATTCGACTTGCTTATCGTCGGAGGCGGCGCTACCGGCGCAGGTGTTGCGGTCGATGCTGCTAGTCGAGGGCTCAAGGTTGCGCTCGTCGAAAGAGACGACTTTAGTGCAGGTGAGCAGATGCAGTGACGTGGCATGGTGCCAACCGTATTTTGGGTGATTATCAATGGCGCATACTCGGTTGATACCAGCATCCCCTGCAACCCCCGCTGGGACAGCCCAGATAGCTCTACCTAACGACTTTGCGCTTAGGAACCTCTTCCAAGTCGACCAAGCTCGTCCATGGCGGAGTGCGCTATCTGCAGAAAGCGGTCATGGAGCTCGACTACGAGCAGTACAAACTCGTCCGCGAAGCCCTTCACGAGCGCAGGATATTCCTCCAAACCGCACCGTATCTCTCGTCCATGCTCCCTATCATGCTTCCCGTCTATAAGTGAGCCATCCAGTCACGTGATCGCGACGCATCTGACCCTCAAGTGGGAAGGTACTGGCAAGTACCCTATTACTGGGCAGGATGCAAGATGTACGATATCCTCGCAGGTGGCGAGAATATGGAAAGCTCCTATTTAATGAGCAAGGGCAAGGCGCTTGACGCATTTCCGATGCTCAAGGGCGATGGTCTAGTTGGTGCTGTAGTGTACTATGATGGTCTGCCACCTTTCCCTGGCCCTTCTCCTCACTGATAGCCTCTCCAGGTCAACATAATGATTCTCGTATGAATATCGCGCTCATCATGACCGCCGTGCAGGAAGGCGCCGTTGTCGCAAATCATGTCGAAGTCACGGATCTTCTCAAGTCTGATAATAACGGTAAGCTGTATGGTGCCCGGGTCCGGGATACTCTTACTGGGCAGATATGGAATGTACGCGCCAAGGTAAGTCTTGGCCCTACCGTCATGGCTTGATAGGTAGTCACGGCTTGCAGGGTGTCATTAACGCCACAGGGCCGTTCACGGACACGCTCCTCTCGCTAGACAATCCTGACCACAAGCCAATCGTTCAACCGTCATCCGGTGTGCACGTGACACTTCCTAACTACTACTCTCCGCGTACCATGGGCCTCCTTGACCCTGCGACCTCGGACGGCCGTGTCATATTCTTCCTGCCTTGGCAGGGCAACACCATCGCGGGCACCACAGATTCAAAGGCACCAGTCGAGGTTGAACCTCGTGCGCGCGAGGAGGAGATTAGGTGGGTTCTTGAGGAGATCAGGCGATATCTCTCCCCGGATATCAAGGTCCGCCGCGGGGACGTGCTTTCTGCATGGAGTGGACTGCGGCCACTTGTATCCAATCCTGACGCAGATGCTACTGAGGGTTTAGTCCGTAACCACATGATACACGTGAGCCCCAGCGGGTTGTTGACGATTGCTGGAGGCAAGTGGACTACGTACCGGGCCATGGCGCAGGAGACCGTAGACAGGGCTGTAGAAGAGTTTGCACTGGAAGATCGTGTCAAGAGCCCATGCATCACAGACACGCTGAGGTTGATTGGTAGTCAGGGATGGAGTCAAAACATGTTCATTGGGCTCATTCAGAGAGTATGTCTACCACCCTCCTGTATTTATTGTGCACACCTGATAGTGCTTACGCTTCAGTATGGACTTGAGACTGAGGTTGCGAAGCACCTAGCAGACAACTATGGCGACCGCGCTTGGACGGTGTTGTCATTAGCCCATCCCACAGGGAGCGATGGCCCCTCCACGGCATACGTATCACGCCTTTATACCCATGTTAGTCTTCCCACATATCGGGAGATGTCGCTCTTAGTGACACGATCCACAGACATTGAAGCCGAAATACGGTACGCAGTACGAAACGAATATGCTCAGACTGCGGTCGACTTCATCGCGCGCCGCTGCCGCCTATCGTTCCTCAATGCGCAAGCCGCGCTCGAAGCGCTTCCTCGGGTGATTGACGTCATGGCCGGAGAACTCAGCTGGACCCCCGCACGCAAACGAGAGGAGCTCCGCCGCGGCGTGGAGTTCCTCAGGAGCATGGGGCTCCGCGGTGTTCCCGACCATGCCTTGGAGCCCATTGGCTGGGTAGAATGGTTTGGGAGCAGGCTGACGGGACGCACGCCTCCGCCTATCGCGACGAGGTACAGCCGGGCACAGTTCGAGGCCGGCGAATTAGATAAGCTCAAGGCAGCGTTTCTGGCCAGAGCGACCAGCCTACATGAGGGAGAAGAGGCAAGCGGCGGCGAGAAGAGGCTGCACCGAAACCAACTGCAGCAAATGTTAGGCGGCTTGCCAGGGTATGAGGAGACCAAACCGCAACACCTGGATAACGTCCTAACGGAGATTGGATTTGAGGGGCGGGATGATATTGCGCTCGACGAGTTCTTAGAAGTGAGTTCGCTCGTGTATGGGTACAGCTGCCAGGAGCGCTGACTTTGCGGCGCAGATCTGTGCTGGACTGAAAGAATTATTTGCGGCTCCCACGCTTCGTGCGAGCAAGGCTGAACGGCGAAAGATTCCGGTTGAGAAAAGCGGCGGTGGTGTGTAAAGTTATCATATTAGATATTTTGGCGTGTTACAGTATTGCGTATGTATTAACGAATGAGATACAAGGTAATGTCTTACGCGCGTGGGATATCGTGATTGCTAACGACGCTGCTGCCAGTGGGCGGGGAGCACGTCCTCGAGTTTCGGAAGCCTGGAGCCTCTGGAAGCAGTGGTGGTGGTGAACGGTGGAGCTTTAGCAGGACGTCGGATATTGATTGTATGGCTATCGAAATACTTGTGTCTGTCCCATGTCGTTGCTGGCACCGTGTTGCTCCCAGATTCAGCGTTCCTATTATGCCCTCCACAACCTTTGGGCGCACCTCCTCTAACTGAGCTAAAAGCCCGGAGTTCTCTGCGCAAAGACTGTGCTGCACTTGCTCTGCACGACGCTGCGCAGAAACGACGTCGAGTGTAAATTGAGCTGGCAAGCGTGGAGAGAATGCGGGGACGTTGGATGAGCACGCTCCACTTGGCCAGACACGAGGGAGGGGTCGTTGGTCGGAGGGTCCTTCTCTAGACTGACAGACGCACGCCCGAGCACAGAGACCAATAAGGACGTGATGTCTTGCTCTATAGCGCGTGGCGGAGCAGGAATGTATGTAGGGGTGAGTGCGTCAAGCTGGTAGTATGATATGGATATACAGGGTAGGGTGTGGGATAGGCATGATACCAGGACAAGTGGTGCGCTCAGAAGGAAATTTGACAAAAGCACCCCAAATATCAAAATCAAAGGCAGCAGTCCCATCCGGCCCGTGCGTACGAGTCGACAATCATGTCCTTTTCCAGCTTTGGGCAATTTATAGAGCGCCAGGGTTGGGGTTGGATACAGAAGACAGTCACGGCGCTGGGCCACTGGCCAGACGACGAAGAGCTCGAATGTCTGACCTCCGCTTCAACTGGACCAGAAGTTATGCTGGAAAGGTTGTCTTGAGAGTAGTATGGCAACTGCGAAATTGGTAATTGCGATGAGTGGTTTTTGTTTAACACTCGTCAACTTGTTATGGCGCGGCGTCGTTACATAACTCCGCCTAGGCTTCGGCGCTTCCGCGCCAACGTTGCTTTTGACCGCGCCCCTCCAGCAAGGCACCCACGCGATGCCGAAGCATTATTGTGAGTCGATACACCAGGATGTTTTGGTCTTTACTCACGTTGAGCCAGGCGATTACTGTGATGTATTTCTAACGCACGACTCGACGAGTGGTATGTTCATTGACTGGAGTTCTCTGCTGTCCACTTATTTGTTGTACCATCTCTGTCTAGTTCGCAAGGCCCATAATAGCGGAAGGAATCATCTCTCTAATGTTAGGGACTACTATGCCTGTGAGCACGTTGCCCGTTTTCTTGATTTATGCCTGATCAGCATCCAGCTTTGGGCCACGACAAGGCACAAAACATCATTGATCAAATCACTTCCGCATACGAATCTGGCGGGGGTCCACCGGCTGGTGGGTTCGGGTTTGGTCCAGCACATTTGGGCGCGCCGCCCCCAGGATTTGGTGGTCCACCCATGGGCTTCGGAGGGCCTCCCGGTGGCTTTGGGGGTCGGCCGCCTTCCCGCCTGGCCCGGGGTTCCCTCCTGGCATGCCGCCGCCAGGGATGGGACCCCGGGTGGACCTCCCTTTCCGCCAGGTGGTTTTCCTCCCGGAGGACCCCCACCGGGCATGAGAGGGCCCCCGCCAGGATTTGGAGGTACGTATTATCTGGTCGGATGTCAACCGCTCACACCTCCACCTTCACCCAGGCCCGCCGCCCCCGTTCCCGCCCAACGGAGGGCCGAATGCCAACGGTGGTCCTGGTCCGGGCTTCCAACCAGGACCGCCTCCTGGATTCGGCGGCGGACCGCCTCCAGCCGCATATGGGCCTCCCCCACCTCCAACTCACCACCTCAGTCTGGCAACACCCCGGGAGGCATGCACCCAGATCGGGCCCGTATGATGGGCGGAAGATGAGTTTGCGATTATTGTACTATTTTTTGCCCATTACTTCTGTGATCCGTGTGTGCTATGAAATGCAGTCGGGCGGTGGGTTAAGGCAATAGTACGTTGGACAACAAAATGTCATGGCTAGAGCCTCAGGGGCGACTCAGAATCCACTCATGTCCAAGTATCAGAATCAAACCGGAGCTTTCGTGTGCTTTTTGTTATGTAATGTCACCTACTTGGACGTAGTATTCATCCTTGGGCTGCCGGTGGGACTTGAGCTTCATCATTTGACCCATACCAACCTTTAGTACTTTGGAATAATTTAATCGTGGGGAAGCTCAAGCTTTCTTAGCCGCGGATTCATGAAACAGGCTCCAGCACGGATGAATTCCATAGGACACAGTGTTTCAGACAAGATGGCAGACGGTGCTGGTACATTTGACCATATCCGAGGACTGGGATGACAATTTGGGACTTAGCTCATATTCCGGGACAACTGATCTCCATGGCGGCGTTGGCGACGTCTTGAATTAAGGCCACTTCATCTTGAACGGGAAGCTCCAAAAACTCCCCAGTGCTGTGATCGAGGGCGGAGACCTTGGATACCCCCGGTGACTTTGTCGACCCACCGGTGCGAACAACTTGGAAGAGATAGGTCGTGCTCTTCGATGTACCGGTGAGTACAATGTTTCCGCCGGGATTCCCCAACAAGGAGTTGAGGTAGTAGCCCTAGATGTGGCCACCATGATTGATCTGGACAAATCCAGGTGAAAGAGTGCGTTCAAAACATACCCAGTGATAATGCCCGTTGTACCTGCAACCAACCGTGAGTCCATGGACATTGATGCGAAAGGACGTTACTCACTTCTCCCCTTGCGCTTGGAAGGTGGCTACGTCTCAGCTTTATATATACGTAGGCATAGCAAGCATCACGTACTTCCGATCATCGCAGCGCTATTGAGACCATACGGCTGGAAACAGCTTATAAAAATAGAATCAATGTCGTGAAAAGCCCGGATTCTTACCACGTTGTAAGTGGCGATTGCACCGACTTCTGTCTTAGTCCTGAGAATTTTGACAGTCTCGTGCGGGCCGACGCTAAGTATGGGATGTGAGTAGGAGACAGCAGACAGATCACAAACAGCCCACGTGATTGTAAATTTGCGCGTAGTGGTAGTCACTTCCTCCACCACTTCCTCACTGGTTGATTCCGTGCTGACTTGGATAGAAAATCCACTTTCAGCAACGCTCCCGATGGTAATTTTACTTGAAAGCTCGATAGCGGCCGAGTTCTTGATGCTCAGCGTGGATCTGGTGCCGACTTTGACCTCTTCTGTCCATTCTTCGGAAAGTGACTCGCTGTTCAGTGTGTTGTCGTACTCGACAGCGACCGAGGTGTCTTCAACTTTCTGGGGAACACTTCCCACCTTGACCGGATCGCCCAGTATGGCGTTATAGCAGTACCATCTGCGGATTTTATGAGGTAACCAACACCATAGTTACACGACACAGTACCTACCCGTATTGGTCAACCCAGTTATTGTTGAGGTGCAAATGAGACTCGTTCGCCATAGTGCCCCCTCTCTGGCCGTTACAGAGCAGGAAAATCCGGCGTTTGGTGTGGCCCATTTTGGCGAGGTCTTCGAACGATGTTTTGACAGACATTGTGATCGTTTAGCAGTCACAGGGATGTTGGAAAGTTGGGGGGATGGTGGATGGCAGATGCTGTGGGGGGCTCTTTTATACATCCTCCTATGGTGCCGCTCACTTATACACCGCTACTTTTGTGCAATCACAATTCCAGCTGAAAAAAATCCCTTCTTTCTTATTCCTCTATACAAAGTGATTCTTTAGGTCAGGTCTATCGATTGTATAGAGCGATTGATCTAATTTGTAAAACTGAGGGAGTTATTTTTTGTGTCACATCAATTTGGCGGCGCTTCCATATATGGATGTAATGACCATATATAGCGCTGACAAATCAAGCAGCAAACGAGAGGACAAGATGTTAAAATGCCATAACAGGTATTTCTACATCTTTTGCAACAAATATTATCATAAATACACTTTATTTCAGTCAAACAGGGGTTCACAATGAAACAAAAATCGTTGGGCCAACTTGGCGGTTGCACCAGCGCTGTGTAAGTGAGCGGCACGGGACGCCATACAGGGTTCATATGCATTGGAGCGCAAGAACATGGCTGCATGCACGGGGTTGTGTTAATGGTGGTCGTTCCAAGGATGCTGTTGAATATAGCGTGCTCCGAACACTCTTCGTCGTATTGCACGTGGGCTCCTGGAGGCACCAGGAAAATTCAAAAGCGGTTCAATAGGGTGCTAAAACCATACATAGCGAGTCAAAGTATATACTCTATATACTGTTCTACGAATATGTATGCTGTATATATTGTATCTACTGTATATATTGTATCTACTGCCACAGCACAGTATATACTGAGCGTATACTGTGCCCGGGCTGTGGCAATATATAAAGGCCTAGCGCCTATGGGTCACCTTGCTCTTCGCGCACACCATGGTGCCAGCGCGTGCAACTACTAGTAGTTTTACATAAGTTGGTACTACTGGGCGGCCGGCGCAAGTTGCGCTCTACTGCTAGCACAAAGTAGAGTAATACACTACTAGTAGTAGCAGCAAATAATAATATTGTTTTTTCACATTAGTATTCACATTGTGTCGCTGTGATAGTAATACTGGTGAGATACTGATCCGTATATATATAGGGCCGTCTATAGCATATATACGGTATGTGTAATATAGCAAATCAGATCCGCTGCACGATAGGGGGTTCTGTAGTGTCGTTTGAAACCGGGGCTCATGTAGCCGCGGTATAAGAGGTATATATCGTACATAGGGTATATTGTATGCACGCTGTTCGGTTTTCCTGATGAGATCGGAGCTCCATGCGGGAGATCGGAGCTGCTTGCACGCAAGTTATACATCGCACATCCACGTGCCGTCGTGTACCCACCACCGCAGACTCAGCATCGAAACCCTCGACGAAGCTGACAAGGCACAAAACGTCATTGATCAAATCACTTCCGCACACCGGAATCTGGCGGGCCCGGGGGTCCACCGGCTGGTGGGTTCGCAGCACATTTGGGTGCACGCCCCCCAGGATTTGGTGGTCCACCCATGGGCTTCGGAGGCCTCCCGGGGGCTTTGGGGGTCGGCCGCCCTTCCCGCCTGGCCCGGGATTCCCTCCTGGCATGCATGCCGCCGCCAGGGATGGGACCCCTGGGTGGACCTCCCTTTCCGCCAGGATTTGGAGGTACGTATCATCTGGTCGGATGTCAACCGCTCACACCTCCACCTTCACCCAGGCACACCACCCCCGTTCCCTCCCAACTTACGGCGGGCCGAATACCAACGGTGGTCCTGGTCCGGGCTTCCAACCAGGACCGCCTCCTGGATTCGGCGGCGGACCACCTCCAGCCGCATATGGGCCTCCCCCCACCTCCAACTCACCACCTCAGTCTGGCAACACCCCGGGAGGCTTGCACCCAGATCGGGCCCGCATGATGGGCGGAAGATGAGTTTGCGATTATTGTACTATCTTTTGCCCATTGCTTCTGTGATACGTGTGTGCTATGAAATGCAGTCGGGCGGTGGGTTAAGGCAATAGTACGTTGGACAACAAATGTCATGGATAGAGCCTCAGGGGTGACACAGAATCCACTCATGTCTAAGTATCAGAATCAAATTCGTGTGCCTTTTGTTATGTAATGTCTCCTACTTGGAAGTAGTATTCATCCTTAGGCTGCCAGCTTGAGCGTCATCATTTGACCCGTACCAACCTTAAGTACTTTGGAATCTCGCGGATTCAAGAAACAGGCTCCAGCACGGATGAATTCCATAGGACAGTGTTACAGACAAGATGGCAGACGGTGGTTGTACATTTGAACATATCTGAGGACTGGGATGTCAACTTGGGACTAAGCTCATATTCCGGCACAACTGATCCCCGCCGCGGCATTGGCGACGTCTTGAAGTAAGGCCACTTCATCTTGAACGGGAAGCTCCAGAGACTCCCCAGTGCTGGAATCGAGGGCAAAGACCTTGGATACCACCTGTGACTTTGTCGACTCCCCACCGGTGCGAACAACTTGGAAGAGGTAGTTCGTGTTCTTCGATGTACCGGTGAGTACAATGTTTCCGCCGGGATTCCCCAACAAGGAGTTGAGGTTGTAGCCCTAGATGTGACCACCATGAGTGATCTGGACAAATCCAGGTAAAAAGTGCATTCGAAACATACGTAGTGATAATGCCCGTCGTACCTGCAACCAACGGTGAGTCCATGGACATTGATGCGAAAGGACGTTACTCACTTCTCCCCTTGCGCTTGGAAGGTGGCTACGTCTCAGCTTTATATATACATAGGCATAGCAAGCATGACGTACTTCCAATCAATGCAGCGCTATTGAGACCATACGGCTGGAAACAGCTTATAAAAATGGAATCAACGTCGTTAAAAGCCTGGACTCTTACCACGTTGTAAGTGGCGATTGCACCGACTTCTGTCTTAGTCCTGAGAATTTTGACAGTCTCGTGCGGGCCGACGCTAAGTATGGGATGTGAGTAGGAGACAGCAGACAGATCACAAACAGCCCACGTGATTGTAAATTTGCGCGTCGTCGTAGTTATTTGCTCCACCACTTCCTCACTGGTTGATTCCGTGCTGATTTGGATAGAAAATCCACTTTCAGCAACGCTCCCGATGGTAATTTTACTTGAAAGCTCGATAGCGGCCGAGTTCTTGATGCTCAGCGTGGATCTGGTGCCGACTTTGACCTCTTCTGTCCATTCTTCGGAAAGTGACTGGCTGTTCAGAGAGTTGTCGTACTCGACAGCGATCGAGGTGTCTTCAACGTTCTGGGGAACACTTCCCACCTTGACCGGATCGCCCAGTATGGAGTTATAGGAGTACCATCTGCGGATTTTATGAGGCAACCAACACCATTATAGGACCCAGTACTTACCCGTATTGCTCAGTAAAGGAATCGTTGAGGTGCAAATGAGACTCGTTCGCCATAGTGCCCCCTCTCCTGGCGTTACAGAGCAGGAAAATGGCGCGCTTGGTGTGGCCCATTTTGGCGAGGTCTTCGAACGATGTTTTGACAGACATTGTGATCGTTTAGCAGTCACAGGTATGTTGGAAAGTTGTGGGGATGGTGGATGGCAGATGCTGTTGGGGGCTCTTTTATACATCCTCCTACAGGGTTTATATCCATTGGAGCGCAAGAACATGACTGCATGCTATCACGGGGTTCTGTTACGTTATTGGTGGTCGTTCTAAGTATGCTGTTGGATATAGCGTGCTCCGACGACGCTTTGTCATATCGCGGGTACCAGTACGAGTATTCTGGGAGTCTGGTGCCAAATCAGCCTCAGGCCTTTGGGAAATCTCTGCAGCCAGCAAATTTCAACAATCACATGGCTGAGCTGGGATCGGCGCAACCCTCGACACAGAGTTCTATGAAGCTCCAACTTCCAATGATGCTGTAAACAGGACCTGAACCTGGAGTGCAAGTTATACATCGCACATTCACGTGCTATAGCTATCGTGTACCCACCATCGCAGACTCAGCATCGAGACCCTCGACGAAGCCATTTCCCCTTGCGATACTTACATCTCAACATTGACGGTCTCAAGCTCCAGGGCTCCTTCAGGTTGTTCCATTCCTCGTCTCTGGGTTTGACTTTCAGAGTACCGAACTTTGCGACCAGTGGCGCGGTACCCATCGAGGGAGCGATCGAATAATTGAGGTTAAGGAACTTCAATTCGAATGTACTTCTTTTAATGCCAACGGGGCACCGGCTCGATGCGTTCGAACTTCGAAGGTAGGCAGGCACATTCATTCTTGGTCCGGCATAGGGGAATTCCGATATTGGAATTGATTTATTTCATACAACGCACTCGGAAGAGCCGTTCGAACTTCGCAGCCATGGAAGAATGGTCTTCCTCCAGCTCTGGGGGTCTACCGGACTGCGGACATCTGCCGTAGCTGGCCTAATGAGTTCGATTTCTTCCTATAGCAGTCGCCGCTGACCCCATGATGACCCTACAGCGTGAAATCTTGGGTCATGCGGGTTCGCTTCATTTTACGCTGTTCCTCATGCCATCGGATTGCCATTCACCTTGGCTTTCACATTATAGGCATGGAGCGGACGTACATGCGTCCTGCAACAATCAAATTTCCATTCCAATATTAGTACATGGGGAAGGTAGGGTGGTGAGTGGAGGGCATTTACAGAAATCGTGAGGGCCGGGATTACGCCGCTTGCGTGAATACCAATGCAGTTGCCAATCAGTGGGGACACCCCCTTCTCGTGCTCAGGGAAGTGATAATGTCGATACCAGATTCACAAGGCGTAATCGTCGCCGCCCTATAAAATCCATCGTTCAAAATCAAATGGCGAACTCGAGGAAAGTGGCAATACGGTCAGGTGGTCGTAAAGTTGATGAGGACGATAACTAACATTCGTGTCTGTCGCGTTGTACTCGACGGGAATCTAATATGACTTTGTAATGAAGATGAACGTGCTGTCCATGTGTGTATCACAAACCTGGATAAGTAATATGAAAAGGGACATCGAGCCGGCGCTAGTCAACATCCACCAATATGCCTAGGCCTCACTTCCTTGTTAATGGAAGCGCCGCAACCAGACTCTTGCATGTCTCGCTAAATCCTTGACCTCTAGCTTCTGTAGAAACTTGAAACGAGTTTCCGAAAGGATGAGATCGATATCTTCCCAAGTTGACCAGTCCGGTAGCCCAGATCCATAATTTGGTATCTTTACCTCCAGCTTGATCTATTCTAGCCGATTGTACGTAGGGATGCACACCGTCCGCATTACGGCTACGGGCGTATAATGTACGGCAAGTTGACGCATACGGCAGACCGTATCCGTCCGTATGATCAGCCTGCCCCGTGCGACATCACAGCCACGTGAATGGTCGGTGGCCCCGACCGAAGGTCAGGGTATACCAGACCAAGTCGATTGTTGCGGTTATGCGTGCAGTAGCTAAATAAATGAAGGCTCAGTGAATGGATGGTTCACTGAGCATATACAATTACTATACCTAAATACACAAAGGCTGAGAAATGATGAGTAACTGTACACTTGGGCGAACAACAAGATATGCACCTCAGTGAATGGACGGTTCACTGAGGGGTCACTAACTACTTGTACAGTAGATATAAGGTCATTAACTGTCACTGTGTTTCCGATGTCTCTTACCATCCCAAGCCAACCCTGCATTCACAGCTTACACCCCTATACGCATGCTTACATCAACACCGATGGCTCCCAAGATGAGTTATACATGGTGCGTCATGGTTAGCACCATGTGGTGCTGAATGGTGGTAGTTGCCAGGGTGCAGCGCTGGCCACCAGCGTGCACCACCGTGTGATGGTACTTGGCCATGCTGACTCATGCTGTCCACAGCCGGCCTGTACCTCACAGCCTTGAACACGGATGCAGGGCAGACCTGCAACATCTGGCCAGTGGTGAGTACTACCCGCTGCTGATCGACAGCAGATATCGCTGATGAACGGTACTCTGTTGTAAGTGTTGTAACTATCAGCTAACTTACCGAGACCGAGGTGCACATTCATGTGCACATGCGAGTCAACGGTCCATCCGTCGAATACAAAGCGAGGCGATCCAATGGATCGTACACCCAGTCACCGAGCTGAGTCCCCGAGTACAACAAGATCCGAGTGTCACGTTATCCGAGCCGAGGGGAGCCGGCTGCATATGTATCAGCCGCAGGGTAATCCCAGATCTATTTAGCCCATACCGAGACTCCTAGGTATGGCGTATAAGTCGAATGTTCATGTACTGTAGAAAAATACGAATCTTATCCGTCCGGCTTCGAGTCACAAGCCGTCGTCATTCTCTGCGCCCGAGTTAATGCGCACCACGAGTCGAGTCTGCCTCTGCGCTTGAGTCAATGCGCATGCCTAAAGCGCTTCTAACATCATAATAATAGTAAGTAGCGCAGTAGACTAGAGATGAAGGTGCTCAGTGAATGGGCAATTCACTGAGCACATGTTATTGATAAGAGTTGCTGTAAATGTGTTTGGGTTTTATTCAAGCTTTGAGTGGAGCTGAATTGAGTAGAGGTCTGAATTCTGAGAGGACTGCTTGTACTACGGGGACTATTTCGATCAGGAATCTTGAGATGGTGGAGAGGTAAAACTATTGTTATTCTTGTTCGACAGTTACATTTGTTTATACTATTTAGCTACTGGAAAGGACTCGGCGTCGATACGATACGTACGGTATGTGATGCAGAGATATAGGGGGGTGTGGAGTATAGTCTGGAGTGAACTCTCAAATGAATGTTACAAGGGAATGCTAAGGATTTGTTGTACATAAGGCGATGGTGTGGGGGGACATGTGCGTGATATATAGGGGAAATCATGGAGCTGCGGCCAGAGCCGCTCAGGGACGATCGGATGTATATTGTGTCTCGGTCCCAATTGAATTGGTGCCTAAGCAGGGATCTGTGCCCCGGGTTGGTCTCTCGACCGAGATTGATGGGATCGACATATGTAATATGATGCTGATCGATTTGGCGTGCCCTGTGCGCCTGCGTGATAATGTATTGGTCCGGCGTCGTGTATATGCGAGTCGGGGAGTTCGGGGATATCTGTGTGTGGCTGAGGATAGACGAAGGCATAGGTTCTGGGGATCGTGATTGGGTCACGTCGGCATATCTTAGATACTGGTCTCGATGATGTAATTAGTATCGTTTCTGGAATATCATAACACTCCCCCTCAAACTCGACGCACTCCTAGCATCGCTAGGATGTTGAGATGTTTGCGAGGTGACAGTGGTTTCGTGAGGACGTCGGCGGGGTTATCGAGTGTTTTTACGTAGTGTAGTTTGATATTTCCCGCGTTGATTTGTTCCTTCGTGTAATGCACGTCGATGTGTTTCATTCGGCTGCTATTGGCGTTGTTGGTTAAGAAAGCGATGGCCGATTGATTATCCGTGAATATTGGAATAGGTGTGAAATCGTGTTGGAAATCTTTCCCCAGTTTGGTGAGCCATATCCCTTCCGCTGATGCGAACGATCCTGCTACCACCTCGGACTCCGTGGTCGATCGACTAACGAGACCCTGTTTCTTCGAGGCCCAGGATATGGGTGCGCCATTGAAGGTGAATACCCATCCCGTGGTTGACTTTCGGTCGTTTCGATCGCCCACGAAATCCGCATCAGTGTATCCGGTTAGATTGTGAGCGTATCCAACAGCTCCTTCCCCCTCTCTGACGTACAGTATCCCGTACTCTCTCGTGTTCAGCAGGTAGCGTAATATCCTCTTGGCGGCTTACCAGTGAGTGATATTAGGTTTTGATGAGTATTGTGCACACTTATTGACGGCGTATGCGATGTCGGGTTGAGTGGCAACGGTGCAGTAGTTGAGGCTGCCTACGATGGATGCGTACGTGTAATCGATGATGTCGTTTGGGATGGTGGAGATTTGTAGTTCGACGTTAGGATCCATTGGTGAGTTGACGGCGCGTCCTGATGTTATTTCGAATTGTTTTGACACCGTGTTAATGAATGCCGGCTGTGAGATATGGATTGTACCGCGTTCACGTTCCCTGACGATCTGTATCCCGAGCAGCTGCGTCGGATCCCCCAAATCTTGGATATCAAAGCTCCCCCTGATTGCGGTGACCATCCCCTCCATAGCGGTTAATGAATTTGATGCTAGGAGTCCGTCATCCACGTACCATCCAGCAATCTCGACTGTGTTTCCCTCTCCGAACCTGAAAAATACTGTGTTGTCCGCCTCCCCTGCTTTAAATCCTATCCTCTCCATCTCTTTTCTCAGAGTCCCGTGCCATACCCTTCCTGACTGCTTGAGGCCATATATTCCTTTGTTGAGTTTACACACTAGATTTTCCTCTCCCGGCTTGGCGAAACCTTCCGGTTGTCGCATGTATACTGTGTCCTCGAGCTTTCCGTTGAGGTATGCTCCCTTCACATCTATGTGTCGTAGTTCCAGGTCGAATTTGCACGCGAGTGCTAGGATGAGTCTGATAGAGGTGAAGATTTGAACTTATCGACCTCCCCCTTGTTGTCCCTCTTTACTCGAAATGGCCATCGGCTTCCTACGACGTTCGCCCCGGCTGGTTTCTCGACTAGCTTCCACATGTTGTATCCCATCAGTAAGTCGTACTCATCTTGACATGCTTTCCTCCACCTCTCTGCATTCTCTGACTTCATTGCCTCTTTGTAGCTCGCTGGCTCGTCCTCCGCTAGTACCACGAATCCTGCCTTGGTCTCCTCAAGTTCTCTCCTCCCGTATGCCATCGCTACTACTTCGGTGAGTAGTGCGGCGTGTCTCCTGCCTCTTCCATAATTCGTGTTTGACGGATTCATCCAGGGTCCCTTCAGGAATTCCTTCGGTGCTATGTCCTCTCCCTCTCCTCTTCCTGTGCTCGCCTCTGACTCTTCCACTTGTTCCTCTGGTTCGGCTTCTGTGTCGAAACTCTCCGTGCGTAACTCCCCCTCTCCTACATTCAGCCTCGCCTCTATCGCTTCTCCCTCTCCTTTGTCATCAGTGTCCATCGTGTCGTCGTATGTCAGGGGTGGCATCTCATCGTCGTTGTCGTCGATTGGTGGGTTGGTTTCAGATTGTGATGGATGGGAGAATGTGGGGAGATTTCCGTCGACTACCCAGAGCTGTGGGGTTTCGTCTTCGTCGGTGATGTTTAGCGTGGTACGTTCGATTTGTTTCAGTTCATCGAAAAATACATCCCGAGCCTTCATCAGTGTTTGGGTGCGTGGTATCCACACCTTGTACGCTTTTGAATCATCAAAATATCCAACGAAAATCCCTTCTGTTGATTTGTAGTCGCCTTTCCTCCTTGTGTCCTTTGGTATCAGTGCCCAGCATTTGGAACCATATGTGCGCAACCAGTCAAGTCTGGGCTTCGTCTTCCATAAGGCCTCGTAGGGTGACATATCGATTTTGCTGTGTAGCATTCGATTTTTCACGAAGTTCACTGTGTGGATACCGGATACCCAGAATTGGCTTGTGAGGCCGGCGTCGTGTTGTAACGTGAGTGCGCCTTCCTGGAGCGTTCTGTTGTATCTCTCTGCGACTCCATTGTGTTCAGGTGTGTGAGGAGTTGTTGTTTCATGAACGATTCCAAGCTCACTGCACAGTTCCTTGAACTCTCCTCCCGTGTATTCCCCCCCATTATCCGTTCTGATCCTCTTCACGTCAACTCCCCTCTGCTTCTTCAACCACGCCAAATATTCCTTGAACGAATTGGTAACCGTCCTGCATTCTTTGTTCTTCAGAAAATCTACTTTGACGTATCTGGTGGCGTGATCAATCCAGATGACGAAATATTTGAAACCGCTGACTGAGGTTTCGAAGGGGCCACATAGATCTGAGGAAATTATGTCACCGATCGATTCTGGAAGGTCTTCGATGTTTTTGAATGGTAAGCGGGTCTGTTTTCTGAAAGGACAGTCTGTACAGGGACTCAGCTCCTGTCCTGCACTCAGTTCAGGTAACCCGATCCCAGTCTGTCTCTTTGACATCTTCTCGATTATTGAGATTCCAGTGTGTGCTAGTCTTCGGTGCCACAGATACATCAGGTTGGGTTCCTTTGAGTAAACGGCGGCTTCAGGCTCCGTTCTCGTAGACGGCTGTGCTATGTAGGCGTATAGGTCGTTTATCCTTGTGCCTTTTGCGATCGTTTCGTCGCCTAGCAGTAATGATGTGTCAGATTTACTGAATATAACATCCACGTTGGCGTTCGTCATCCTTGCAACCGATAATAGATTTGCATTGAGTCTTGGGACGTATATGACGTCCTTCAGAGTCAATGCGAGTGGGGATAACTGTGCGTGTGAGTCGTTCTGTATCGTGATGTGGATCGTACCACATTGATCCGCATTAAATGAATCTCCGCTGGAGGTTTCTATTGAGATAGGAGGTGTGGGGTGTATCTCTTCGAACAGCTCGAGGGTTCCGCATAAGTGGCTAGACGCTCCGGAATCGATCAGCCAAATATGGATGCTATCTTGTATTGCTGATAGGGCTGTTGAATTAGCTGTCAATGTGATGTTATTCGAGTCAAATTGGTTCTCAATGATTTGTGCCAACATGACGATGTTTTTCTTTGGTATATTGGCGAATCGAGCTATGTTGGGATTTGCCGATTGATGACGCTGTGGGGGTGGGGCTGCCCTGATGATGTCATTTCGATCACTTCCGGTGAGGCCTCCTCCGTGAGCGCTATTTCCACCCTGAGCGCTACCTCCTCCCTGCATGCCCCCCCTCCCTGCACGCTTCCTCCTCCCTGTGCCCCGTACAATCGTTTCCACGGCTCCTGACCCGCCAGTCCCCCGCCAGGTGCGTAACACCTCACTGCAGAGTGGTTCGGCTTACCACAATTGTTGCAGGAGAATGCAGGCGTTCCGTTGTTGACTTGTTGTGGAATACGGTTTTGGTAGGGATAGGTGAGGTTGTTGTTCATTCTCGGCATTGGGTTATTGAATCTTTTTTGTGTCCTGCCCTGTGCTATGAACGCCGTAGCCGCTTGTGTCGACATCTCCACCGCGTTGAGATCCGCCTCATGTGCCTCCAGCCTCTCCTCGATCTCGTCTGGCACCCTCGTGATCATTCTTATGGTCTGCGCTATAGGTCTCCATGACTCGGGGACATTCCTGAGTATGGTGGTCGCGTGAGTGGAATCAGCGATCACTTCACCCATTTTGGCAAGCTGATTCCTGTATTCTTTCATCACGGTGAGGTACGCCGAGACCGATTGCCCCTCGATCATGTGGTAGTTTTCATATTTTGTCCTGATTATACTGATTTTGCTAGGGTCGGTGGACTCGAACTTCCTAGTCAGTATAGTCCATGCTTCCGTGCATTGGTCTGTCGTGTCGATTGCGGTCTGTAGTTCGGGGGAAATGCATAAGAGGATCTGACTGTAAGCTGCGTTATTTCTGTCGTCCCACTCGTCCTGAAGCTGAGTTAGAGCCGTACTGCCAACCATGTTAATTCCGGCGACGACGGTGATCTGCTGGTTAGCTGTGACGGGGTAGGGATCCACACCGGTGATTGTTTTGAAAATCCCTCTGTCCCTCATCGTTGCCAACAGTTCCCTCTTCCATGACATCCAGTTCTCTTTGTCCAGTTTGGGTTTGATGTCGCGGAATTTGTGTATATCGTGTTTTGGGTGTGCTGTGGTTTGAGCCATGGTGAGTGTCGTGAGACTCTTAATCTGATAAAAGTTGCTGTAAATGTGTTTGGGTTTTATTCAAGCTTCGAGTGGAGCTGAATCGAGTAGAGGTCTGAATTCTGAGAGGACTGCTTGTACTACGGGGACTATTTCGATCAGGAACCTTGAGACGGTGGAGAGGTAAAACTATTGTTATTCTTGTTCGACAGTTACATTTGTTTATACTATTTAACTACTGGAAAGGACTCGGCGTCGATACGATACGTACGGTATGTGATGCAGAGATATAGGGGGGTGTGGAGTATAGTCTGGAGTGAACTCTCAAATGAATGTTACAAGGGAATGCTAAGGATTTGTTGTACATAAGGCGATGGTGTGGAGGGACATGTGCGTGATATATAGGGGAAATCATGGAGCTGCGGCCAGAGCCGCTCAGGGACGATCAGATGTATATTGTGTCTCGGTCCCAATTGAATTGGTGCCTAAGCGGGGATCTGTGTCCCGGGTTGGTCTCTCGATCAAGATTGATGGGATCGACATATGTAATATGATGCTGATCGATTTGGCGTGCCCTGTGCGCGTGCGTGATAATGTATTGGTCCGGCGTCGTGTATATGCGAGTCGGGGAGTTCAGGGATATCTGTGTGTGGCTGAGTATAGATGAAGGCATAGGTTCTGGGGATCGTGATTGGGTCACGTCGGCATATCTTAGATACTGGTCTCGATGATGTAATTAGTATCGTTTCTGGAATATCATAACAGTTATTACTGTACCTAGAGATGAAGGTGCTATAGACATAGTATAAGCTACCGCACGTCTCAGTATACTGAAATGGTACGTACCTCAGTGAATGGGCAATTCACTGAGGTACAATTAGAAAACTGTCCGAGTAATATACTGCCACGGTTGAGCATGACCATAGCTTCCTAACTACCAGTCCCTGCGTTAGATGTGACCCTGCATTCTCCACTTACCCCTGCTATCCTTCTAATCTCAATACTCCCCCTTAAGCAGAATGTAGTCCAACTAGCTGGTTCATGTGGAGGACCTTGTGCCATGGGAGCCCTTTTGTGAACATGTCCGCCGCCATGTCTGCAGTGGGTACATAGTCGATAGTGAGTAGCTTCTCCTGGACTGAATGTTGTATAAAATGATACCAAATATCGATATGCTTCGTACGAGGGTGATATTTGTCGTTTTTTGTGATGTAAATGGTGGAGATGTTGTCAAGATGTATGGTGATGGGTTTCTTCAGGGGGTGCGCAATCTCAGTGAGGAACATCCTTATCCACAGCGCCTCCTTCGCTGCATGCATCACCACGCGATATACTCAGCCTCTGTGGTTGATAGCGTGACGATGGCTTGTTTCTTTGAGCTCCAGGAGACCGCACCGCCTCCTATCGTGAAGACATAGCTGGATATCGAGTGCCAACGTTCTTGGGATGCCCAATCCGTATTTGAGAATGTCTCGAGTCCCTTTCCCGTTCCTCCAATGACAAGAGTCACATCTTGTTGGAAACAACAAGTATCCTCAGGTCAATTCTCCATTACAGTTAGGTTGTAGATACATGTACACTGTCGTGTCTAGGTACTCACGTCTCTAGGAGATGCAGTGGGGCCAGGCATGGATGCCCGGCTTGCATATAGGAGTGGAGCGGAGCTAGTTAGTTCTCCTCAGTGTCTGTCCACACTGAGGAGGTAAGAGTGCTGCCGCCTTATACTGTTCTAGACAGCTGATCATTCTGTAGTCTGATCTTGTCTAGGTAGTACCCAATACACTCTCAGTGTCTGTCCACACTGAGGAGTCTGATCTTGTCTAGATTGACAAGTACCCGTTGCATAACCTACTCACCGCACTAAGTTGTCGCCCACTCTCAACACATCTTTCGTCCCTTTGAGGTAACGGAAGACTTGTTTGACCGCCTCCCAGTGTGGTCTTCCACGATTTTGCATAAACTGTGAAAGCAACGATATGGCAAAAGAGATATCTGGGCGGGTGCCCAGTGCTGCGTACAAGAGGGAGCCGATGGCTTCCCTGTAAGGTACACCACGCATATCTTCGAACTGGCGCAGGGTGGACGGGGATTGTGACAGAGAGAGCTTGTGGTGAGGGTCAAGTGGGGTTCCGAGCGGGTTGGCGTCCTGTAAGTTGAATCTCTCAAGTATTTTCTGGATATAGGCATGCTGCGACAGGGAGATCATGTGTAACTTGCAATCTCTCTTTACTTCTATCCCCAATAGCCAGTGCAAGTCCCCAAGATCAAGGATCTTGAGTACGGTGCGCAGTTCCTCCTTGAACCTGCGGATTGCACCCCTAGAATTCCTGGCCATGGTAAGATCGTTGATGTCTACAGCGACGATGAGGGTGTCTTGCCCGATATACCTGTAGAATATGGCGTGCTCAACCTCACATTGTGTAAAGCTGAATTTAAACATGATCCTGCAGAACATGTCATACCACTCTCTGCCTGATTGCTTCAGGCCGTAAATTGTGCGGTTGAGGCGGCAAACATGGCGCTCCTTGCCAGGGGTCTCATACCCTTTCACTTGGTGCATGTAAACTACCTTGGTGATTGGGGCGTTGAGGTATGAGCCATCTATATCCATCTGCTTGAGCTCCCAGTCGTTCCTGATGGCAATAGCGGCGGTGATGCAGATGGCAGAAAGTTTAGTGGTAGGGGAGAATGTCTTGTTGTAGTCTATCCCTTCTGCTTGTGAAAAGCCTTGGGTGACGAGCCTTGTCTTGCAATTCACAAATTTGCCGCTGGCGTCGTGTTTGTAGTGGAATACCAGTTTGCTGCCCACTATATTCACACCTCCTGGGGGTTCCACAAGGTCCTTAGCTTGGCGTGCTGGTTCAGCTCGCGCTTTATGGAAGTGTCCCAGGCTGGCCAGTCTTTGCATGAGCACGTGTCGTTCAGACTAACCGGGTCATTTCCCATGCTCTGGGTAGCCACCGCCATTGAAAGTTTGAGAGGGCGACGCGTCACCCCCTCAGCTTCCACGTTGACCTCCCCCAGCTCCTCCAGGACTGCTAGGGCCAGGTTCCCAGTGGGGATGGGCAGACCCTTAGGGTACATAGGGGCATTCACTGATGGTGCTGCTGCCTGCACTGTCGGTGATGTCCCGTATGTACGCAGAGGGTTTTCATGCCCTATGTCCCCTACCTTGTGGCTGGTCCTCTGGAGGATCCGGCGCCTCGAACCCTTCAAGAGGATTGACTCACGGCGCAGGAGGATTGATGTGCGGTGCAGCTGGAGGCAGAAGTGTGGGCAGGTGGTTGTGTTGAGTGGCGCCTTGACTGTTCTGGGTGGCTAGCTCCCCTCAGACTGTGCGTCACTCAGGATGACCAGGACATATTTGTTGAACACAACATTGTGCTCGATGGTTAGGCAATGTTTGCTGGGCCAGTAAACTCTGTGCCCCTTGCTTTCGTCACTGTATCCAACCCACCTTCTTTCATCCGCCTTGGCTTCCAGCATGCCGTGGTCTTCTTTGAGAGTAAAAACTCTCGCACCCCATTCTGGTAAGTCTGTGAGGTCTGGTTTTTCGCGATGCATCAGCTCATATGGCGTCTTTCCATCCAGTGTGTGCGTGGATGTCCAGTTCTTCAACCAGACTGCGTGTTGCACTGACTTTGTCCAGAGAGACTTGAGCAAGCCGACCGCCAGGTGCATTGCATATGCATGTTCCAGCAGCGTGTGGTTGAGCCTCTCTGACATGCCATTCTCTTCAGGTGTGTCATGTACGGTCAGGCTCTGGAGTGTTCCCTTGGACTTTAGCTGAGCACTGAATTATTCAGAGAGATATTCACCACTGTGATCTGTCTGTAGATGTTTCAGCTTCATGCTGTGCTGGGTCTCCACCCACGTCTTGTACTGCCGGTAGCAGCGGAGGGTGTCACTCTTCTTTGCCATTGGTACCAGGTATGTCCACCTGCTGTGGTCATCAGTGAAACTGATGAAGTACTCTTTTCCGTCGTAGCTTTGGGGGTTCGCGGGCCCCACATGTCGGAGTGGACTTTTTTGCAAAACTTTGCGGCCCACGGTCCCTCTCGTGTCTGTGGGACCGGTTTCCTTGTAGGTTTGGCTTGCACATGGGCTGTGCAAAACCAGGCTGACTGGCTGTATCCAGCTCAAGTCCCGTGATAATGCCGTCCTGGATGAGTTTTCGGGTGACCTGCAGGGATATATGTCCCATCTGGTGGTGAGCTTGTCCAGCGTGAGTACCTTTTGCGCTGTACTTGTCGCCGCCACTGTGGACTTGTGTGCCACCTTGTAGAAGCCATTCAAGAGCGGGACCTTCCCAAGCAGCGTCCCTCGTTTATCTCAAATCAGACATTTCTGGTCCTTTAATAGGACCGAGTATCCCACGGCATCACAGCGCGTTAGTGAGATCAGCGTGAATGCAAGGTTAGGGACAATACAGCACATCCTTTAAGGTAACATGTGTCGTCGTTTTCCCATTCGGGATTCCGACCCTCATACTGCCTATGCCAACAGCTTTGAACACAGTCTTGTCCATGGCATTGATTGTGCGCGGCGCACTCTCCTCGAAGGTGAGGAAGCGGTGCTTTCTTGGCAACATGTGACCTGATGCGCCTGAGTCATAGACATCGACTTCCTGTTCGTCAATGTACTCGTTCCCAGCGCGAGCGTGGTCCCAGCAAATGTGGTGGTGAAAGAAAAATCCTCGCTCTCAGTTGCCACATTTGCTGATCTGCCTCCCTTCTTGTCTTCCTCCTTATTGTCCTTCTTTTTAGCTTTAGAACGACAATCTGCCTTTAAATGACCCTTTTTGCCGCATTTCCAACACTCCATGTTGGTTTTCGTGGTGTTGGAGGTGCTGCTGCATGTCTGGGGTTTCCCACGGCCTTTGGATGCTGCAAGTGCATTCTCGCTGGCTTTCAGTCGACACTATTCAATAGCTAACCATTCGAACTCGTCAATCAGGGTTCCAATGACCTGATCAGGCTCTAACTTGGCCTTTGCATGTGACGTGGACATTGTGATCACATTAATCAGTGGGTGGTATGACTTAGGGAGCGAGCCAAGGATGACAGTGACTAGGTCATCGTCGGTAAGTGCAGCATTCATCCCTGCCAGTTGTTCCTGTGTCCTCATGAGTGCCTCCAAGTACGTACGGACATTCGACTTGTCCTCCCACTTCATTTTGTACATCTGGCACCGACAGTGAGTGCTCTGGTTTCATGTTTCCAACACATGGCATCCCATACCTCCTTAGCTGTAGCAAGGTTTCAGATCTCGATGAGGAGGCTGTCAGGGACTGTGGTAAATATCTGGGCCATGATTGTGGCCTCCCGCTGATTATAATCGTCCCAATGCTTCTCTAACGCGTCCAAGTCCTCTTCCTCTTTCTACATTAGTGTATGGCCACTGGGGTAGGTGGGGATAAGAGGGGGGATCCTAGCAGTCCCATCCAGGTGTTGTTTGGCACCACAGGTCGCAGACAGGGTAGCCACTGTCTGGCTCTTCCATGTAACCAAATTGGTACTGTCTCGGGCTAGCTTAGGTACAGCGAACATCTTAGCCTTGCTGGAGGGCATAACAGGCTCTGTGGGGCCCATGACCTGTTGTAAGTAGCACAGTAGACTAGAGAAGAAGGTGCCCAGTGAATGGGAAATTCACTGAGCGCATGTTATTACTGTACCTAGAGACGAAGGTGCTATAGACATAGTATAAGCTACCACACGTCTCGGTATACTGAAACGGTACGTACCTCAGTGAATGGGCAATTCACTGAGGTACAATTAGAAAACTGTCTGAGTAATATACTGCCACGTTCGAGCATGACTGTGGCTTCCTAACTACCAGTCTGTGCGTCGGACACGACCCTGTGTTCTCCACTTACCCCCGCTATCCTTCTAATCTCAATATGATGATGATGTAAACAAAATGACTATGAACAGTACAATTAGGCACTTCCCATCAGTGTCCAAATCACTGCTTAGAAGTTCAAATTATAAGTATATAAGTCACCAGTATCAAGTGCTAGTATACACTGCCATAGGAGCTGACAAAAGAACACAATCCGGGCGGCAGCTCATCGCTGCCCAGCTATAGACAGTGTACCTACAATGGTGGGAACAAGGGCAAAGACATGTAAAGTTTGGTTGTGAGGTAGTGAAAGGCATGAAGCAGATGGTAGGATGACAGGTACACAGCAGATCTAGTCAGTTCGGACGTGGCACTTTGAGCATCAGCATGTGCAGAAATTCATGTGCCCGTTCAGGAAGCAGATTCTCTGCAGCAGCGAGTCACTGAAATTCTGCCTGAGGTGAAACAGGCTTTTGTAGAGCACCTCAATGATGTACCTTGATTATAAGCACATTGCAGGGCGAGCAGTAATCATGTACTGGTACCTATAAGGTCAACACTAGTGACCTGCCCAGATCTAGACCTTTCTGCAGTTCTGATATTGAGGCCTCATATGGATCTGGGAGGTCCGTGGACTGCCAGTGTGAGGTGTGTGGCGTGGTGACAGAAACATTATATCTATTGAAATACTGGAGGAATGAGACCCAGGCAAATAGCAAAAAGGTTGTCACAGGGTGAGTCATGACTGGGATCTGTAGCAGTGGGAGGCTCATGCAGATATGCATGCTGGACCCCAGCCACAGTCACAGGTCGCTTCTGTCACATACTATGTGTTCTATTCCCAAACACGGAGTTTGGCAGCGACACCTGTGTCCCGTGGGACCACAGAGCCTAGCAATGCAAAGCTGCCTACAAGGGAGGATAATCAAAAAGGTCATGTGATATAGCATATATGAGTATATAATATATATTACAAGAGTATCAATAACAACATATAGGAATATATAGTAGTATTTATAAGGAGAATAATAGATGTTATTAGAAGATTCTGTATATATTTAAACATCTTGGAGATATATATACTTATGAGAGAGTATTAGACTACAAGATAGAGTAACAGATACTTGGACAGATAGTTCTAACAGATATGCGTAGGAGTATTAGTATGAATAGTTATAATGAGAGAGTATTAGACTACAATCTGAAGTAATAGTAGTTGTCTAGATATTTGAAATATATATGAGAAGGAGTATTAATATGAATAGTTATAATGATATAGTACATATTAAAAGTTGGTAGAAAAAATAAGAAGATGCGTAAAAATCAAAAGAGGCATTCTCATCAGCAGAGCCACCGCTTGGGGAGGGACAAAAGTAGATTTATTTATATCCCAACAATAAAATTGCCATATACTTTCACCCTCTTCTTTTCTATATTCTGAGAATAAAATGGGTGAAGCTACATGTAATAAAAAGTTTCAACCATCCACCTTGCTACATAGGTACAGTACTGTTACAGTGAATTGCCCATTCACTGAGTCATTTCTACATAGCTACTGTGCCCATACCCAACAGGTTATGGGCCTCACAGAGCATGTCACATCATCCTCCACCATGAAGTCGTTCATTGTCCCTAAGTGTCAGGGGACACCCTGTTTTCCACCCCCAGTTCCGACACCACACCCAGTTCTGACTCCATTTCCGACTCCGGTTCCGGTTCCGATCCCATCTCTGCCTCCGCTTTTGGAAATTATTCCGCTTCTGGGAGAACTTCCACCAGTTCTGTTCGCCTTGCCAGTTGCACTCCAATTTCCAACTTCCACTCTTGGAACAGTGTCGGAAATCAAGCGACTCGCATAATAGGTGGCATCAAGGGTTGATCAAGGGTCAGGGAGGTCAGGGGGATGCAGGGTTGATGGTGGGTGCCAAGTGTTGTCCCTGGCTGCGCAGGTAGTATAATACGGGCTCGCTGACATTGGGGGTCCTTAGACTTTTCTCTTTGGATTTCCCCTTGTCAGGTGAGGATCCCCTCTCTTGTATACTCTATTCATTTATACATACTTTGGATTTCCCCTTGTCAGTTGTGTGGTAGTGTGATCTCCACAACCAGCCAGGGTTGCCCTTACACTAAGCTGGCCAGGGACAGCACGAACTGGGGCACATGGAAGAACCCTAGCCATGCTGGCATCGACCTGTGGTGCAAAATGACACTTGTATGGGGCTGCTTGGATCTGTTACAAATATAATCATCGCCCATCCAAAACATCACAGTCTTCTCCCACCTCTGATCCACACCGCATACACATGTTCACACCAGCCATCCGATCCTTACCAGCCCATACATGACTTCCTAAGCCCACACATACCCACATGCTCCACAATCTCACCACTTTATAGAACCACGGATCAATGGTCGATACAGCAAGCCACGAACCCATCCCTGAGCCTGAGACCGTCTGATCCGTGGAGTGGCATGACGGCTAGCCTGCCATGCACGCACCTTTCCTTCCTACCTTTCCCTTCTATTTTACACATCACTTACTTCTGATACCAATACCATATGCTCTCCCTCCCATTCGGTAGATAGAGTATGTACACACTGCAGCAACCGGCATCCCAAACCCCATAGCCCAAGCCTCACACATGTACCCAGTCGTGCCGGTCACACCTATTCCGTCCTAGCTCACTCTACGCAATAGTTAAATAGCTGCCATGTGTACACTAGACTACTAGTCAATTGAGCTCATAACTTTCCAAGAATCTGTTCATCTTGACGCATATAAACCTGCACATATTCGATCTACTACATACACCTTCTACAAAACCCTTAGACCAATATTTCTCAAATCCACCCTCGATTCAGCTTTACTTGAAAGCTTGAATCATACATCTACCAAGTCATACCACATCTCATCCAGGTATTCGGTCAGGATCCTCCCCCCATCCCCACCTATCCTGATGGCCACATTTTAACAGATAAGGAGGAAGAGGAGGTGGAAACCATAGAAAAATGCTGGGATGACTACAACAAGCAAGAGGCCATGATCATGGCCAAAATCTTTACCACAGACCCTGACAGTGTCCTCATTGAGGTCTGGAACCTGACCACAGTGAAGGAGGCCTGGGATGCCATGTGTGTGAAGCATGAGGCAAAGGCACTCACCATTAAAGTGGACACACGGCCCCAGATGTACGAGTTGAAGTGCAAGGACAAGTCTGACGTCTGCATGCACTTAGAGACCCTCATGAGAATGCAAGCACAACTTGCAGGGATGAACACTGGACTCACCAATGATGACCTGGTCACTGTCATCCTTGGCTTTCTCCCTAAGTCATATTGCCCCCTCATCAATGTGATTACATCTGCGGTGTATGGAAGGCCAAGCTGGAGCCAGATCAGGTGATCAGCACGCTAGTTGACAAGTTCAAGCGACTCACCATCAAGGAGAAACAGCTGAAAGGGAGTGAGAATGCTCTTGCTGCAGCAAAGGGCTGTGGGAAATCCCAAGCATGTGGTGGTACCTCCAGCGCCATGAAGACCGGTGTGGAATGCGGGAAGTGCAGGAAGAAGGGCCATATAAAGGCCGACTGCCATTCTAAAGCCAAGAAGAAAGATAAAAAGGAAGAGGATAAGAAGGGAGGCGTATCAGTGAACACAGCAACAGAGGGCAAGGAATTTGCCTTCACACCTACTTTGCAGGGACCAAGCTTGTGCTGGGAACAAGTCCATTGATGGGACAGAAAGTTGACATCTACAACTTGGGTGCATCAGGCCACATGTCACCTAACAGGCACTGCCTCATTACCTTCAAAGAAATCACACCATGCACGATCAATGCCATGGATAAGACCATCTTCAAGGCCACAGGGATAGGGAACATGAGGATAGGTACCCCTAATGGGAAGACAATGATGCACATTACCCTGTGGGACATGCTCTAATTCCCTGTCCTCATGTTTACCCTGGTGTCCCTGAGGTGCTGTGATGCAGCCAGTTACTTGGTTCTGTTGAAGGTATTAATCATGTGAGAGAGTATAATACAAAGAGACATACCAGCTAAAGAACCACTCTGCAATGGTATGAAATGCTCAGGTCTCCACACATCAGCATCCTCCCCCCAGAGTCCAGGTAGATGACAGTTGAAGGCAGCTTCCCATCATCATCTTCCCCCATATTAAATGAACACCCAAATAGTTTGTCCTTCATAGCAGGCATTAGAAAGTCATGCCAAAACACATCCTTATCAGGAATGTCCTAAGAATTGTGACCTGTAAATTGGGGTTAGGTTCCACTGTACTCAGAACTTACCTGAGGGTGAATTGTTTGTGAGACTCCTCTGGTTGCCATCTTAAAAGCATGGGTTGTCATATGCAACAGAATCCACTTACCCAGTTAGGTCTATTTGAACGGCCGGTTATTGCACATGCATCCCGATAACAGGGTCATGTATGTGCTCACATCTGGCAGGTAATGTGCCAGGTATTGGATGAGGCCAAGGAAGCATTCGACATTATTGAACATCCTGGGTCTCCTCCATTTGCAGATGCATTGCATTTTGTCTGCATCTGTGTGCATGCCTTGGCCGTCTATGATGTGGCCAAGGCACTCCATTCGTTCTGAATAGAGGTCCACTTTCTTCTTACTTAAGAAGAGATGAGGAATGTCATGACTCATTTATTCCTGTATCCAGTTACCTCCATTTTCCCTTCCATCCCTCCACCTCTACATTCGCTCCATTCACTCTTCACTGATTTTGCTGAACGGCCATTCACTACTCACATCATTCGCCAGCAGGCATGCCATCAAACACAATTGGCATCCTTTACCCAGCATGATGGTCCATCACTGGCCCCATCATCTTCCCAACTCAACCCCCTTTGGGTGTTCCTATGGCCAGAATGCATTCGGGACATCCTACCATAGATCGTGTGGAATCAACCCAGCAGACCAAGAGTCCGTGTAGGGTAACATGTATGCAGGTCTCAAGGTGTGTTTTCTTACATAGGTACCTTTGTCCTCTCTCCCCCCTGTTGTTTCATGTTTGCACTCCTCCTTTCCTCCATTGTATATGTGTTTCATCTATTTGTATCCTGACTGCGCACCCCTATCCAATCCTGACTCTTGACGGCCTCTTTCCTATTCACTGATATCATATGAGCATTCAGTATAAGTAGTTTACATTCACATGTATATTCCCCAGTTCAATTATCATATGTCTATCTTGTGCAAAAGCTTGACTTCACTGTGACTATTGTCTTGAGCCCTCCTGTATAAGACCACTATCTTAGACCAGAGGAGGACTTAAGCACCACTGGTGAGTTTTCGTACTTCACCTTCACTACTTCAGTCTTCATACCATTGTTGGTGCTGTCAGCGAAGGGCTCCGAAGGAGCACCTTCGCTGGCGAAAGGATTGTTACTACCAGACAACCTTTCCATGAGACCTTGTACGTTACATCGTCAAGTATCACGGGCTATTTTGCTACGACTGTAGATAGGGTGAGTCCCGTTCGGGTAGCCCTCTTACCTTCTAAACATTTATTGGCTTCATCTTATTTGCCAAATTACACACTTCATTGCACAAGTCATTCGGGCATTCACTGTGTTCACTAATACACGATATTAACACCTAAAATCCAACCTTGACAAGGAAGTGCTTGATTCAGAATGTGAGGGGGACACTGTTTGGGCAGGTCCTGCTCTCGAATGGGCTCTACAAAGTAGAGCATAAGACCATGGCCGCAGCAGCGAATGCAGCACACAAACCACTTACACTGGATGAGCTGCACCATCGTATGGGGCATATCTCCTCACAAGCCACCCAGAAGCTCATCCAAGACACCATGATCACAGGGCTTGACATTGACTTGTTGAGCCAGCTGGGCTTTTGCATGGCATGTGCACAAGCCAAGCCAACACACAAACCTGTCCTGCAGAAGTGGATGGGATGGTGGGCTGCTAACTTCATTGAAAAAGTCCATCCAGATGTATGGGGGCCTGTGAACCCCCAGAGTTATGACTGCAAATAATACTTCATCAGCTTCACTGACAATCATAACAGATAGACTTACCTAGTGCCAATGGCAAAGAAAAGCAACGCCTTCAGCTGCTATAAGCAGTAGGAGGCCTGGATCAAGATGCAGCATGGTGTGAAGATCAAAAGACTGCACACCAACTGCAGAGGGGAGTACAATTCACAGACCACCTGAAATCAAAAGGAACAGTCAGAAGTCTTACTGTCCATGACATGCCAGAGGAGAATGGTGTGTCAGAGCATTTGAACTGGACCCTGCTGGAGTATGCATGGGCGATGCACCTCACAGTAGGGCTGCCAAATTTCTTGTGGACCAAGTCTGTTCAGCATGCAGTCTGGCTAAAGCTCATGATGGCGGGCAGAAAAACAGTGCCCAAGCACTTGTATGTGTCTGCAGAGAGATATCCACCAGCAGGTTCTCCAACCTGTTTTCCTGGCTGGCTAACAAACACAGGCATTTTGAACTATAGAAGCAAATTACCAATCCAAACAAATAGGCTAGCAGAGTCGACTCACACTGTTAAGATGCTCATGTACCAGATCTAGTTCACAGCTGACTCTTGAGGCTTTGGATCTTAGTGCATGCCCTATGATCCATGTAGCTTACCAGTGGTTCTTGATCACACTGTAGCAACTCAGGGTTATGGCAGGGAAGGATCGTTGGAGGTTTTAGAAAGCTAGAATTAAATTCACTCTTTCAGTGAATTTGTTGTCACTGTTATATTGATACAATACCTAGAATTAAATTCACTACATGATTTTGGGTCAACATGATGTAGAAGAAGCAATATTAACTACTCACCTCTTTCAGTGAATTTGTTGTCACTGAAAGAGGGGCGGAATGTGTCTGAAACCGCATATACCTAGAGCCGGCCCTTTAGCACCCAACGAAGTCGTTTCAAACTCTGCTGGGCAGAGCCGCCTGTGAAAACAGGAATAACAAAATGAAATAGAAAATTCAGGAGTGACTCAACAAATTCGAAAAGAATCATGAAAGTGGATGCATAACAGGAGAACAAAATGAGAAAGAATTGGAGCACCATATGACGATTTGAATATATTATGCTTGGATTTGGTGCAGGAGCATATCTGTGTCATGACGCATTTATTTCCCATACTCAGATGCTCAGTTTTCCTATTTTCTCACTCCACCTTCGTGTTCTTTCTGATCGCCATTGCCATGTTCGGCAACAAATTCTCGCTGTTCGCGCCAATTACCATAGCCACGCCGTCAAACGCACAATCGACGTCTTTGGACTGACTCGGCATCATCGCTGGGTCTACCATCTCCTCTGCGCAACCCTCTTCCGATGGCATTCGGGTAATTGGATTGTCATGACCTGTGTATTTCCTGCACCTTGTTATCCCCATTTCCTCTTTCGCTACTCCTCCTCCGTCTTCGCTCGTCTTCGCCCTCCACCTCGACCACTCCTGCCCTATGTCATCTCCACTGGCCCTTCCTCGCATTTCGCTGAATGGCCATTCGCTGCTCGCATCATTCACCAACAGGCACACCATCAAACCACGATCGACATCCCGATCTGGCAGAATGGCTCGTCAGTAACTCCATCAGCTTCTCAATCCAACCCCCTTTTGGTGTTCATATGAGCAGGGTGCGTTCGCGGGACGTCCTACCCGTGGGTCATGTGGGATCAACCCAGTAGATGAAGAACCCGTGCAGGGCAGGGTATATGCGGGCCCCAAGACATGATTTCATACATAGGTGTCTTCGCCACCTTCACCCTCCATCATTTCATGTTCTCCCTCTTCTCTCATTCTATTGTATGTTTATTTCATCTATGTTGTATCATGACTGCGCACCCCTATCCAACCCTGACTTGCAATGGCTTCTTTCCTATTCGCTGATACCTTACGAGCATTCGATATAAGTAGTTTACATTCGCATGTATATTCCCCAGTTCAATAATCATACGTCGTTCACCTTGTGCAAATTTGACCTCGCTGTGGCCATCATCTTAAGCCTTCTCTTGGAGATCTCCATCTTCGACTAGCAGAAGACTTAGGCACCACTGGTGAGTTCTCATACTTCTTCTTCGCTACCTAAGCCTTCAAACTATTTTCTGCGCTGTTGGCGAAGGGATTGTCGCTACTTAGACAGCCCTTCCATGAGACCTTGCACATTACATTGTCAAGAGCCACGGGCCATTTCGCTACGACTGTAGATAGGGTGGGCCCCGTTTAGGCAAACCCTCTTACCTTTGAACATTCATTGGTTCACCTATTCGCTGAATGGCATACTTATTCGCACAAGTTATTCAGGCATTCGCTGTGTTCACTAATACACGATATTAATGCCTGAAAACCAATCTTGACAATCTGCACCCAACACACACCTCAAGTAATATGTGAATATTCAAAAACCATTAAAGAGCAGAATCATGCACCAGTAAGGAGATTGTGTATAGGGTCAACCACAGTCATCTGGACTGCATTGAAATAAGGGAGCTTTGCGAACTCATACCACCACGTGCTGGTTTGCTTGAAAAACCTCTCCTGCAGTTCATGAGTTTTCTTTGATGCATACTTGTATGCATTGCTATGATGGATGCAAGGGTCTTTCTTGGGGAAACCAAGGAGGAAACCAGAAAATATATGAGATTCTACTTACAATCAGTGGTGTATAAATGACATTACCATTACACAAGGATTCCTCTGAAAATAAGTCATCTCGGGTCATGCAGCATTGAGTGCATGGGGAACTTGAATGGCCATGATCAGCAAACACTCTTGTTTTCACAGCAGCTGGATGATCACATATGATACCTATGTATATGAATCGCACCACTCAACCTGAGAAAAATATGGTTGAAATTATGTTAGAGGTCTAAAAGAGGAGAAAAAACCTTTGGGAAACCTGGGAGTTTTGATTAGAACACCCCTCATGTATAAAAGTTCAAGGTCGTCAACCACAACTTCAACTTGATACTGCAACTGGTCAGCAGTGGGTTCCATGGGACCAGCAGTCATGGTTGGGATGAACATATTCCCAACTTGATATCTGAAATGCAATTCAAGTATTCCAACTATATCAAGCTATCTTACTCACTTGATTTCCACTGGCAATTTAGCAATAGAGAATGAAATTACACCAGACGAGTGACTGGGAGAAAGGTCACTGCACTGTGCCTGGAACCTGGCATGGCCAACAACAATGGAATCTGATTGTATATAACACCTACCAATCTAATGTGCATGCTCCTGCTATACAAAGCTCATCATCCTCCCAAGGCCCAAAGAAAAGTTCACTGTCTACACCTCATATCTCCTTCCATAGAACCCCATCCCATATCACCAAGTAAGTGTTTGGTCTGGGGGTGTGAGAACACTAGTGTCTACTTGGTCTTCCATGCCAGGGCATGCCAAAAATTCTGCAAGTAACTGTGGAAGAGATGAGGAGGGTACAACTACCTTAGGTTTTGGTGCCTTCTTGAAGTGAGAATGAGATCTAAGGTCTTTCTCATAGTACGATTCCAAGATGCCAGCGTACAAGATCATGTTGCAACCATGACACCAGCCTTGATCTTCGAGCCTCAGACTTGGAAGTGGGGGACCACAAACTGACCAGCAGTTTGGACAACTGAGAAGGAGTGAGAATCGATCCTCCAGCCTGAGATGTGTGAATGCTGTTCCCAGTGTGGTAGACATGGGATCATCAAATGCAATGGCTCCCATTAGAAGGAACATGGCCCTGACACTCCATAAGAGTAAAGCACATGCTCAGAACGACAAGTGGTGTTTAGTGTGAAGGAAGCAAACAAGGAGTAGGAACATGCGGACAAACCAATGTTGATGCGCATCTTTGTACACATCTAAATGCATAGTGGGTGGCACTTCTAATGCCATTTGGAAGCGTGCAGTTGAAATGGCTCATCTATGCTGTTGCCCCCAGAACTCATTGCTGAGGATGAGTTGCCAGGCTGCCTGGTCCATGCTCAGCTTCAAAGGGGTTACTGTCATGCATCCAGAGGGCATCTGGAGGATCATCAAAGAAATTTTCATTGGCCTCTCCATCAAATAGGAGTTCAAGACCGAGTGCTTTGGCTGCTTGTTCTGTCTCATCAACGATGACAACTGAGTGACGTGGGGATGTGGGGGAGCCAGGCTGGTTGTCACTGGAAGCATCTAAATTGATGTCATAACCCATGAATTGGTTATTGTCCTAATGTTTCACACTTATAGTACATGGTTGGGGAAATAAATCAAATTAAAATGAGGCTCACCTCAGCTGGTGAGATATGCCCACTATCTTCAATAAGGTCCATGCCCTGACCATCCTCACAATGTGATTCGTGTGGCTCGCTAGGATACCAAGGCTGCCCAGAAGGGCTAGCCATGGGTTGACTTGACTGACTGTCAGATTTGAGAAAAAGAAACTGATAAAAAACCCATAAAAAACCAATAAAAAACCTTGATTTTCACAGAGTTTCTTGATCCATGAAATTCTAAAAAAGCTTTGAATTTTTCTTTGTTTCTTTAAAGTTTTTTGCACTTTTTTTTTTACAATTTTATCACACTTTTTTGGGATTGAGAAAGCTTTAAAAAACCTGAAATTTTATTGAAGTTTTTTTTACATAAAAAACACTAAGATTTTTTGGAAAATCTTTAGGGCCTGTTTGGTGCCCAGAAACCATTCCATTTTCCAAAAGTAGTTTTGGTTTTTAAGCTGTTTTGGAAATTGATGTGCCACTGAATGCACAAATTTCTACAATTTCTGAAAACTGCTTGCTAAGGCCAGCTCTACATGTCGGCTGATCAGTACTCAGTACTGTCATATGACTAGTTACTTACTATCCCTGCCCATCGCCTCCTGCAGTGAGTACAGCTCGTTGGCTCCCCTTACCTCAACAGCGACTGCCATACTACACCTCTTACGCTCACTCCCATTGTTAAGTAGATACCATGTTGGTGTGAATGCCCTGATAAGAGAGTGGCAGATCAGTAGGAGGATGTGTGGTGATGGGTGGCGGGCGGCGGACATGACATGGTGGGACTGCATGTGGGGTGACACAACATGTATAATAGTGTGGGTGCCTTTGAATGGTGGGCTTATGACATAAATTGACTCAAGCTTATAATGACCATGCCAGCAAGCCTTGAGCAGTTTCTGATATGATAAGCAGAAACAGCTAAAAGCAGTTTCTGAAACTATATAGGAGTTTTTGAACTAGGATTTCAGAAATCGTTCAAAAAGTGTCACCAAATGGTCAGAGTTTTTGAAATTTCCGGATTTCTGGAAACTCCCTCAGTTTCTGAAATTTGGCTGGTGCCTGATTTCAGTTTCTGGGCACTGAACAGGCCCTTACTTTTGAACAGTTTTTCAGACCAAAAAACCTTACTATGCCTCCAGTCTCGGTGCCGGGCCAACCTCACGTGATCGAAGCCCAAGCGCTCGACCTATTGAGGCATATCGGCACTAAAGCTTGTGATCGAGGATGCCGGGTAACAACGATCCAATATCCTCGATCTGAGACACATGATCGGTTTGAATTGATGTCACTCCCGGGTATTTGGACGTTCAGGCTGGCCGGCAGCATCGTGGGATCTCATTACTAACTAGTACCCTGGTTTATAGTCCTAGCTCAAGTCATATCGGATCGGGATACGACCGCAGCCACCAAGCCCTAAAACGCGGTGAGTGCCTTGCTGGAGATCGGAGCTCCGAGGAATATCCAGCTGCGGGGAAAACAGTCATGGCCGGCCATTGTAGGTCCTTTTGGCCTTATGGCCTCTGTTAGCTAATGCTCCCAAACACAGCGCCCATCCTAGATGTCTCTAGCACACATCTATGACTCGCATCGTGTATCCTCAGAGCTGCTAGATGTTCCCCATGACAAAATAGTACTTTATATCACACTTTTGTGACACTTCCTGAAGCTCCTTTGACGACTCCACGCTGACGACCTCCACAATCGCCTTGGATATAACGTTCCGCCCACTCCATCTTATCCCCGACTCGAACCTTCAGGTTCGACTCTTGCATTACAGTTATTCAAAGACACCTTTAGAATGAACAACTTGTCCACTGCAGCAGCGAGCAATATCTCTAACATCCTGAGCGTGTTTCAGGTTCAGGGCGGCTGCTTTTTCGGCGTGCTTCTTGCGCTTCCTATATCCGACCGCTATGGACATCGCCTATCTCTTATTATTTCCACCATCGTTTTCACCATCGGCAGCTTGTTGCAGACTTTTGCAAACGGAAGTTTGAATATGATGTATGCTGGCCGAACATTTAATGGCTTTGGCGTTGGCAGTGCGACCAGTATGATGCCCGTATTCATAGCCGAGTTCTCACCTCCCGCGGTCCGAGGACGCGTCGTAGGCATTTCCGAGATTATGTATCAAATTGGGGCCCTGGTAGGTAAGTGGAACTTGGTGGTTTATATTCTCTGCACTGACAGGTAAATTCAGGTTTCGGATCAACTACGGCACCGCGTGGCACATTCCGAATAGCTCCACCGCGCAATGGCGAATCCCTATCGCTGTGCAAATTATTCCTGGGAGCGTTCTTTTCGTATCTATGTTGACATCTTTTCTGCATGGTCAGATGTCAACCGGTCACACCTCCACCTTCACCCAGGCCCGCCGCCCCCCCTCTCAACGGAGGGCCGAATACCAACGGTGGTCTTGGTCCGGGCTTCCTACCAGGACCGCCTCCTGGATTCGGCGGCGGACCACCTCCAGCCGCATATGCCCCCCCACCTCCAATTCACCACCTCAGTCTGGCAACACCCCGGGAGGCATGCACCCAGATCGGGCCCTCATCATTTAACCCATACCAACCTTAAGTACCTTGGAATTTCACAATAATTTAATCGTGAGGAAGCTCAAGCTTTCTTAGCCGCGGATTCATGAAACAGGCTCCAGCACGGATGAATTCCATAGGACAGCGTTACAGACAAGATGGCAGACGGTGGTTGTACATTTGAACATATCTGAGGACTGGGATGTCAACTTGGGATTAAGCTCATATTCCGGGACAACTGATCCCCGCGGCGGCGTCGGCGACGTCTTGAAGTAAGGCCACTTCATCTTGAACGGGAATCTCCAGAGACTCCCCAGTGCTGGGATCGAGGGCAAAGACCTGGGATACCACCTGTGACTTTGTCGACCCACCGGTGCGAATAACTTGGAAGAGATAGTTCGTGTTCTTCGATGTGCCTGTGAGTACAATGTTTCCGCCGGGGTTCCCCAACAAGGAGTTGAGGTAGTAGCCCTAGATGTGGCCACCATTATTGATCCGGACAAATACAGGTAAAAAATGCGTTCGAAACATACGATGTGATAATGCCCGTTGTGCCTGCAACCAACCGTAAGTCCATGGACATTGAGGCGAAAGGACGTTACTCACTTCTCCCCTTGCGCTTGGAAGGTGGCTACGTCTCAGCTTTGTATATACATGGGCATAGCAAGCATGACGTACTTCCGATCAACGCGAGGCTATTGAGACCATACCGCTGGAAACAGCTTATAAAAATAGAATCAACGTCGTGAAAAGCCCGGACTCTTACCACGTTGTAAGTGGCGATTGCACCGACTTCTGTCTTAGTCCTGAGAATTTTGACAGTCTCGTGCGGGCCGACGCTAAGTATGGGATGTGAGTAGGAGATAGCAGACAGATCACAAACAGCCCACGTGATTGTAAATTTGCGCGTAGTGGTAGTTATTTGCTCCACTACTTCCTCACTGGTTGATTCCGTGCTGATTTGCATAGAAAATCCACTTTCAGCAACGCTCCCGATGGTAATTTTCTGGGAAAGCTCGATAACGGACGAGTCCTTGATGCTCAGCGTGGATCTGGTGCCGACTTTGACCTCTTCTGTCCATTCCTCGGAAAGTGACTGGCTGTTCAGGGAGTTGTCGTACTCGACAGCGATCGAGGTGTCTTCAATGTTCTGGGGAACACTTCCTACCAGGACCGGATCGCCACGCATGGAGTTATAGGAGTACCATCTGCGGATTTTATGAGGTAACCAACACCATTACACAACGCAGTACCTACCCGTATTGGTCAACAAAGGTATCGTTGAGGTGCAAATGAGACTCGTCCTTCATAGTGCCCCCTCTCAGGGCGTTACAGGCCAGGAAAATGGCCCGTTTGGTGTGGCCCATTTTGGCGAGGTCTTCGAACGATGTTTTGACAGACATTGTGATCGTTTAGCAGTCACAGGAAAGTTGGGGGGATGGTGGATGGCAGATGCTGTTGGGGGCTCTTTTATACATCCTCCTACAGGGTTCATATCCATTGGAGCGCAAGAACATGGCTGCATGATATCACGAGGTTCTGTTACGTTATTGGTGGTCGTTCTAAGTATGCTGTTGGATATAGCGTGCTCCGACGACTCTTCGTCATATTGCGGGTACCAGTACGAGTATTCTGGAAGTCTGGTGGCAAATCAGCCTCAGGCGTTTGGGAGATCTTTGCAGCCGGCAAAATTAATGACATGGCTGAGCTGGGATCGTCGGAACCCTTGACACAGAGTTCTATGAAGCTGCAACCTCCAATGATCTGTACCTGGAGTGCAAGTTATACATCGCACATTCACGTGCTATAGCTATCGTGTACCCACCATCACAGACTCAGCATCGAAACCCTCGACGAAGCCATTTCCCCTTGCGATACTTACATCTCAACATTGACGGTCCTCCGGGGCTCCTTCAGGTTGTTCCATTCCTCGTCTCCGGGCTTGAATTTCAGAGTACCGAATGCGACCACTGGTGGCGATCGAATAATTAAGGTTAAGGAACTTCAAATTCGGATGTACTTCTTTTAATGCCAACGCGGCACTCGGCTCGATGCGTTCGGACTTCGAAGGTAGGCAGCACATTCACTCTTGGTCCAGCGTAGGGGAATTCCGATATTGTAATTGATTT
Source organism: Gautieria morchelliformis (assembly GCA_015179125.1). Taxonomy (NCBI): domain Eukaryota; kingdom Fungi; phylum Basidiomycota; class Agaricomycetes; order Gomphales; family Gomphaceae; genus Gautieria; species Gautieria morchelliformis. The sequence continues at coordinate 92,270 of WHVA01000176.1, read as the reverse complement.
ATTTCATACAACCCCCTCGGAAGACGCGTTCGAACTTCGCAGCCATGGAAGAATGGTCCTGCTCCAGCTTTGGAGGTCTATCGACTGCGGACATCTGCCGTAGCTGGCCTAATAAGTTCGATTTCTTCCTATAGCAGTCGCTGCTGACCCCATGATGACCCTACAACGTGAAATCTGGGGTCATGCAGATTCGCTTCATTTTACGCTGTTAATCATGTCATAGGATCGCCATTGACCTCGGCTTTCACGATATAGGTATGGAGCGGACGTACATACGTCCTACAACAATCAAATTTCCATTTCAATATTAGTACATAGTGGAGGGGGGGCGTGGAGGGCATTTACAGAAATCGTGAGGGCCGGGATTACGCCGCTTGCGTGACTACTACCAAGGCAGTTGCCAGCGGGGACACCCCCTTCTCGTGCCCAGGGAAGTGACATATGTCCATGCCAAGGCGTAATCGCTGCCCCCCGATAAAATCCATCATTCAAAATCAAATGGCGATCTCGAGGAAAGTGGCGATACGGTCAGAAGGTCGTAAACTTGATTAGGAAGGTAAGTAACCTTCCTGCCTGTCGCGTTGTACTCGACGGGAATCTAATATGAATTTGTAATGAAGATGAGCGTGCTGTCCTCGTGTCCATGTGTGTATCACACACCTCGATAAGTACTATGGACATCGAGCCGCTAGTGAACATTCACCAATATGCCTCGCTGCATTATTAACGGAAGCGCCGCAACCAGATTCGTCTCGCTAAATCGCGGCCAAAGCTCGACCTACAGCTTCCGCAGAAACTTGAAGTGAGTTTCGAGATCTTCCCAAGTTGACCGGTCCGGTAGCCCAAATTCATAATTTGGTATCTTTGCCTCCAGCTTGATCTGTTCTAGCCGATTGTATGTGTTACACGTCGGCTGATGTGAGTGAGTGCAATATAGGTTGACTGCTACCCACGGCATCGATTATTTGGCACAACGAGTCGGAAACGCTCGAGCTACCAATGGCGTTGAGCAGCCGGTTGATTGCACTTCCGCTAGTTTTATCGAGAGTCAAGATATGCAGAGTATTAATGTGCGACGCATTCGAAGGCGATCCGGGGCCAAGAAGCCAGTCGAAGAACACGGAATAATTGTGAAATGCCAAACGCAGGTCGGAAGCGCGTCTCCGGTTCCGAAAATCGGGCAATTGTATACCTTCTGTTTCCCCTGGGACCAAGGCTGCCCGAAACCGATATATAGCGTTAACATCAGTTAGGGAGAGGCCCGTGAGGCCCTTGGCGTGAGACAAGAAGTGCCCGAAGTCGTCCACGTTGCCAAAGCCAGCCTTCTCGATTTCCACTCACGCGCAATCGACGGCAACTGGAGTACCCAGCAAAGGGACCGTCTGAAGTCTTCTGTCAATATGTTCCAATACAGACGTCGAAACTCCGGTCTCTTCAATTTCCTGAGCTCGCGTAACACTTGGGGGAGTGTTGGGTGCCATCCTTTCCATGGCCTTGCGCAGTGGTGGGTGGAAGTCAGGTTATCATCAGGTACCTGATGGTAGTGGTTGATGTTCCCCGCGCCGGTGGAGAGCCTCCACGATGTGATATGGAATCAGGAGAACCATATATATTGGACGTGGATTTCTTTCAGGATATCACCGCGGGTGTAAATGTGCGTCTCTTGCAGAGGGGTGGCATGTGACGACACGCGAGGAGATCGAGGGTGTCCGTACAGACATGGTAATACGCTCACCTGTTGCTGATACGTCATCCGGAAAAAATGCAATGTATAAGTAGATACCGTACTCTACTAGTATACAGACTATTATGAGCCGCCTGTGAGTGCTCTGCCCGTCCTTGTTATTATATGTACCCATTTAATTTGTGGTTAAGAAATAATTCTGTCATTGACTGGTCGCAGGAGACTGATTTGCCCCAGGCGTCCGACAGCAATCAATCCCGAGGAGCATGCGGTAGTTTCGTCCCTTCACACGGATTCCTATATCAGACCGATAAGCGCGTTGGGTCACTCCTTGAAGTTTGCCGATATGAACGTGCGCAGGATTCTCGTCTACATCCAACCCAGCGTGTCGTCGGGCTCGCTTCGCCTGGCGACCGCAGCCGAGTGGACCGTGCATCCAGTGTCGAGAATCGCCCTGCCGCACCACGGCAAGGGCGTGAACCGTCTATACCTCGACCAATATACGAAACAGCACATGGACATTGGACTCGATAGGGACCTCGTATATGTTGACGCGGACACGCTCGTCACTCCGCCGGATTTTTTTCTGAGCTGTTCACGCTCCCTTACAGCTATGCGGCCGTGCCAGACATCTAGACGCCTGGACCACCGCGGTGTTCGAGGACATGCGAAAATAGGTACGGCGCTGTCCACGCCGTCGATGGCGGAGCAGGCGTTCCTGAACGCGTATTTCGGGCTGCAGGCGGTGCAGCTGCCGTACGCGTACAACGCGAACATCGCGATAAAGTGGCGGAGCCCGCGGCGGCGCTCTGGAAGGCGATGGTGCCCGACTTGTGCATTGTGCATTATACGTTGGACAAGCCCTTTCCGGTGCAGGGACAGGGGCGACAGTCGGTGAAGGAGTTTTTTGAGAGCCCGCTGGACCCGGGGAGGGGACTCTGGACGGAGGAGATAGCGTGGTGGCAGGAATCGTGGCGAGAAACGGCGGCTACATTGAAGAACAAGGCTGCACATTGCTAGTTAACATAATATATAATCTTTATTTGACATTACTGTATAGCAAATGCGATCAGTTCTAATTTAGATGCGAGAACTAAGGTTCCTGGTTACAAATACTAGGGTTAGGGTTAGCCCTCGAAAACGGCCAAAAAAAAGAGCCCGGCCACTCCGAGGAGCGAACCAGGACAGGAAAAGATTGAGACGGTGCATACAGCCTAAACCGTATACAAGCTACAAGAGCTGGCTGGGGACAATGTGTCGCCGTGCTATGGTCATCTCCCATAGCCCGCAGCCGCAGCACATGAAAGCACCTGCGCCATCAAGGTAAGTATGAAGAAACTTGTTTCACTGCGCTTGGTCTTTATACCCGCACAGACCGCGCACGGACCAGGCGGCTAATAATAAACTCCGCTTACGCGTACACTCGGATCGCCATAGCAATGACTTCTTTACTAGCCATTCTGGGCATTCTTGTGGCCTGATTTGGACGCTCGATTCAATTCCCTTCGTTGGAAGTATATCTCTGTCAATTTACATAAAGATACGATCTACTTCGATATAACCATCCTTTCAGTATGTATATCGTCGACTCGGACTGTGTGGCAACGTCGCTTAGTTCTGGTACTCTACTCAGCCTCAGCCTCCGGTCGTGCTCGTAGCGTAGCGCGTAGGGTAGGGTATAGGCTCCCCTAGAGATTCCCCCATGAAAACAACGGATATTTTACGGGGCCTGCAGGAACGTGTGGACCGCCCCCCATGGCACGCGTCACACCACCATGCATGCATGGTCTTGGTGTGAAATACTTATATCTTATACGCTGACTCAAGGGGACTCGGCAGGCGTCTGAGAGGACAGCTCTTTGCGCCGTCTTCGACGGAACCGCCATGGCTGGCTGGCGACGACAGCGAAGAGTGTGTTGTCATCAGCGCTTGGAGCTGGGAGCTTCGACGCCCGCCCCTGCCCTGTATAGTCCGTTTCATGTGCGAAGCTGCGTGCGTCGGTGCGGGTGCGGATGCGGTGTATGCTGTACATCCCCCAAACGCCGACATCAAACGCCACGCGCTGCCACCCTGGTAAAGTATCCATTACGCGTGGCAGGGCATAGCCTAGTATGGGCAATGCATGCTAGGCTAAGCATGGGGAAGTGGAATAGGCGTCTCGGCGGGAATGCCAATCCTCGCATGGGGCTTGTCGTCAGACGTCAGATACAGCAACACATTGTGACCAGACGCGAAGAATGGCCTCGCCACTGACGAGTGCCGAATGCACTGCAATTTACCGTAAACGAAACCCACCCGCAACGCGTAACGTGAGGATAGCGGACACTACCTCCCGTGGGAGGGCATCTCCTATACTCTGGAGCAGGGCAAGGCGCTGCGCCGGAGACCTTCCACGCCACAAATCAATTCCCATGGCTGGTTTGGTACGTGGTACGTGGTATGTGGCAGGTGGCATGTGGGAGCCAGCACCATGGTCACCGCAGGTCGCAACAATCCCGCCCGCGCACACCTCGCCCAATGGCTCACATGCACACGGGCAACGTGACGAGGGGGATACGCGGGTGCGGAATGGCAGTGTCCCTGTGGAGCACGACACACCCATATACGTCCACATTCGTCCCGGCGACGAGTCATGCCTGGGACAGGCATAGGGTGGTCGAGAGAGGTCGGCCCGAGCCTTGTGGGGGACTCACTGGGATGCGCGATCAGGCTTGAACCGTCACGACGGGCAGCAGAGCCACATTGTACTAAAGCAGGCGAGAAGCGCACCTGTCCGCTCATTTGAGTCGGGTGGGCACTCGTACCTGGCACTGGCGAGATGGTGAATATACTCGCAGTGACCACTTCACCAGCAACTTTATGGGGTGAGTGGCGAAAGCAATGTATAAGACTCCTGTTATGATCGGGAAACACACTGGCACCGAGTCATCGCTGCGAAGCGACGCGAGGCAGCATTAGACAAACCGACCAGCTAGACGCGGCGCGGGAGGTATGGTATCCATCAGGACTGGCAGATCGATATGTCGGTGCAGTTACTGGATGACTATCCGCAAGCTCAAATACCTAAAATCTCGGTTCTAAACCGTGGGAGCGACGCACGCTACAGTAACCGTGATCCTGTTTTTCAGATGTTTCCGACCTAAGAAGTGCCATGTCAAGACACCGCTCCGTGTCCAGTCTAGCTCGCTGAGTGAACAATATTGCAGGAACTTGCACATGTCAGTTCTTGTTCCACCGCTAGCTCCCTGCAGCTGCTCAATTGCACCCCTGCACTCCTGCACATCCCCCGCTTCTCAGGCTTGGCCACATACGACTTTCCACTACCCACCCGAAATAAATTAAATAAACTCAGCCAAGCATTTCCCAAGAAGACTCCAACCATAAGTTCAACCGCTCACCGTTGAACGCGCACGGCTTGACGGGGCAGATCCTGGCGTATATACTCTGTACTCGTGCCCTAACAAGACTCCCCTCAACGTAACCCCGACGTATTTCTAGAATTTCAAGAATACGGAGGGGCTTATGCGGAAGGAGCGGCTCGTTCGTAAGGACAGGGGATTCTCGATGGTTCTGACGTGTCGTAGGGAGAGGCGATGTTGCCTACTAAAGACAATGGTAAGTAGCCAGACTACGTACATTCCAATGGCCTAGACGCTGATGCCAATGTGGGACGAAGGAGATATAATGATCTGATATTCTCTGATCTCAAGTAGATCGTTCTGCCTTATATACAAAATATGATGTCCGTTTGTATTACCAATCTCTTCGAGCTGCTGTGCCGATGCGATGCCGGTGCACCAGCAACCCGGGGTCGAGAGCGATCTCGAACCTCCGGCTAAATGCGTGCCGGCTCTGCCTCGGCGGTGTCATCGTCCCGATTACTAACACTCCCCCTCAGCGAGAAGTCCCTTCGGTAAAATCCTAATTTCCCTAATAGATACCTATGTTGATGCATATCTAGTCCCTTTGTAAATATGTCCGCTACGTTCTCCTTCGTCGGTACGTATGTAAGTGATGCCTCGTGAGAGACCACTTTCTCACGGATGAAATGATATGCGACATTGATGTGCTTGGTACGCGCATGATACGTTGCGTCATGTGATAGTGTAATGGCGCCTAGATTGTCTGATCGAAGTGACGTGGGCTGGGTTTGATCGATTCCAAGTTCCTCGATAAAACGCCTCAGCCAGATTAATTGCTTGGCGCCCTCGGTAAGTGCCATGTATTCGGCCTCCGTGGTAGATAGCGCGATCGTTCGCTGCTTTTTCGAGCTCCATGCAATAGCTCCCCCTCCTAGTATAGCTACGTAGCCACTAATAGATAGTGCGTCGTTTCTATTAGCATAATCCGAGTCGACAAATATTTCGAGGTCGAGACCAGCGTCTCGTCGGAAGATTATGCCGTCGTCACGTGACCCTTTGAGGTACCTGAGCGCGTGCTTGATCGCCGTCCAGTGCTCGGTTCCGTAAGTAGTAGTGAATTGGCTCAAGTGTTGTACGGTAAAAGCCAAATCAGGTCGCGTGCTGAGTGCTGCATACATGAGTGATCCGATCGCCTTGGCATAGGGTACTTCGGCAGTTGGACCTGTTGAGTCCATGGGTGTCGTGAGTTTGATCATTTTATGCAGAGGTGTAGATACGGAATGTGCCGTTGTCATGTTGAATCGATCGAGTATGATGTCGATGTAATGCCCTTGTGACATGATCAGTGTTCCCTCATCCCTATTCCTCTCAACTCTAATTCCCAATATTTTCTTCATTTCTCCTAAATCTGTTAAAGGGAATTTTCCATGAAGCTCCCCCTTGAGCTTAATCATCCCTCCTTTGGAGTCAGCAAATAGTCCAAAGTCGTCCACATATACTGATATGACTTCGATTGAGTCCTTATCTTGTCTGATGTAGACGCATTCATCGGCTGTACTTTGATGGAAGCCGAGATCGAGTAGTAATTTGCGTAAGCGCTGATGCCAAGCTCGCCCCGATTGCTTGAGTCCGTAGAGCGCTCTGTATATTCTTAGAACACGTCCAGATCCATCATCAAAACCGTCGGGCTGGCGCATGTAGATCTCCTCATCTATGGTTGAATTGAGGTAGGCGCCTTTGACATCCATCATTTCGATTTCCCAATCGAGTGTGTTTGCGATCGCTAATAGAACACGTAGTGAGTCGAATTTGACCACGGGTGAAGTTATCTCGTAGTAGTCCATTCCTGGCCTCTGTGTGAATCCTTGAGCCACGACCCTTGCTTTAGCCTTATCAAATTGTCCATCCGGTTGCGTTTTGACGGCGTATACCCATCGGCAACCGATAGCTACTCGTCCGGGTGGTAGTTCTGTTAGCTCCCATGTTCCTAGCGTCTTGTGTTGGTCCATCTCAATTTCCATCGCTTTCTCCCAGATCGGTGCATCATCACGTGATACCGCCGCTCTGTAATTCTCAGGTTCAGTGACGATTTCTCTCGTTATGTAAACCTGCTCGGTGCGTCCTGAATTATTCAGCTTCCGGTAATCCGGTCTTTGAGTGATACGTGCGCTCCATCGGATCTCTGGAGCTGGCGCTTGTTCAGGTGGATCAGGAACGGGCGTTGTCTGGGGTGATGACGTCTGTGGGGTAGATGTGATCGGGTCCGGCACATGCTCGCGCGGTGAGTGCTCCCCCTCGAGCGGTGCCGTGTCGTCATCGTCGTTATCTGGGATGGGGTAGAGTCGGTTGTCATTTTCGTCAAATGTAATGTTCCTAGATACTTGAACGTGCTTTGAGGCTTTATTGTAGTACCTCCAGGCCTTTGCATGTTCAGCTACTCCGACGAATATATGTTCTTCTGCTTTTGGATCAAGTTTGGCTCGACGTTGATCCGGCACCATAACCCAGCAATTTGTCCCGAATTCCTCTAGACGTGCTATGTTCGGCTTCTTGCCGAATAGTGCTTGGAACGGCGTTGCGTCATCTCCAAGCGCTCGCGTGGGTGATCGATTTTTGATATAACACGCGTAAGCCACGGCCTCGGGCCAGAGTATTTTTGGCAGGTTCTTGGCAAATATCATTGCCCGTGCGTGCTCGAGTAAGGTCCGGTTGAGTCGTTCGGCAATTCCATTCTGGGCTGGGGAGTATGGAGCTGTGGTCTCCATGATAATGCCATATTTTGCACAAAATTCCTTGAAATTTTTATTGACATATTCCCCTCCATTATCCGAGCGAAACCTCTTCAGTTTCTGACCTGTTTGGGTCTCGAGGAATGCCTTGTACGTCTCGAAGTGTTTGAGCGCTTCATCTTTGGTGCTCCCAAAATAGATTACGGTGTACCTCGATTTGGTGTCTGTGAAAGAATAAAAGTATTTCTCACGCGATGGTCCCTCGGTCTGGGCAGGTCCCCATACATCGGATACTGTTAGGTCACCGACCTGTTCTACAGTGTCCTCGGCTCTTTTGGGGAACGGCTCCACATGCCGCTTGCCTTGTATGCATGCCTTGCACTGGCTCGGCTCGTTTGACTCGTCGATCTCAAGTCCGGTGACTAGATCGTTAGATTTCAACATCTTTATAGAATTTATGTTGACGTGCCCGAGTATCCTGTGCCATTTGTCCCATGACCGTCCTTTTGCCGCTGCGGCAAAGTCCCGTGCCTCGACTGATCGAGTGACCCGTGCCTTCATACAGAATAGCCGCCCACGCTTCTGTCCCTGTGCGAAGGTAACTCCGGCGCGTGATTTGAATTCGACGCCGGTGCCTGAAAATGTGGCCGTGTTGCCCTTATCAGTTAACCGCCCTACGCTGATAAGGTTGTTCGGCGCATCTGGTGCATGCTTGACGTCACGTAGCTCGATCGTGTTCGTCTTGGCGCCGATCTTGAATTCCATGTATATAGTGCCTCGGCCTTGTGTATGTAGTACCGCATCAGGTGAAATTCCTTCGATTTCTGATGGTTCCTCGGCATAGCTAGCGAAATCATTTCGGCTTCTAGCTATGTGTGTTGTTGCCGCTGAATCGGCTAGCCAGTCGGATGCGGATATAGCACTGTATGCTACCTCCTTAGATACAAATGCGAAGTCCTTTTCTTCTGCTTGTTTGACTGTTTCTTTGTTCCCTGATTTGAACCATTTCGGTGCTTGGCCCTCCTTGCCGCCACCTTTCGCCCAACAGTCCTTTACATAATGACCCTTCTTGCCGCAATTTCGGCACTTTCCCTTTGTTGCTCCTGAGTCATCTTTCCTGGTCCTGTGACGTTGTTGCGCCTTAAGCGCCGTCTGCCGTGCCGATCCAGCTTTCCGTGCTCGATCCTCATCGAGGACCCGAGCTATTAATATATCAGCTGTTGTCCCGGCTCCACTGGCGTTTACTGCCGTAATAAACGCCGACCAAGAATCTGGTAATGACGTCAGCAACGTGTTCGAGAACTCGGTGTCACTGATGTAATGCCCCCGCGCATTCAATTCCTGTTGAATGCCGCGGAGCTTGCGTACGTGCTCCTCCATGTTCGCGCCGTCCTCGGCAAGCGTCCGGAAGAAATCTCTTCGGAGATTTACAATCCCCACTGCTCCCTTAGATTCGAATATTGCTTGTAGACTAGTCCATACAGCAAATGCAGACATCGTCTGATTGATGTAAACTAGTTGTTCATCGGCAACTCTGAGGCAAATCTCTTTTCTAGCTTTCTTGTCTTTCCTTCTCCAATCGTCGATCTCCTGCTGCTCGCTCGCAGTGACATTGTCGGCATCTGCCGGTCTCGGTTCCGTCTCCCTGCCGATAGCCACGTCCCACAGATCTGAGTCATCGAGTATCCACTCGAGCCGCCGGCGCCACGCCGCGTAATTATCCCCGTTCAAGGGATCGATCTTGTACGTGTTATTGCTACTCGACATCGTTGATCGGTATTGAGTTATTGGAGTATGGAGCGTAGTTAGATTTGTAGTAGTTTAGTTATGCGCGGGGCCCATAACCTGTGGGACGAAGGAGATATAATGATCTGATATTCTCTGATCTCAAGTAGATCGTTCTGCCTTATATACAAAATATGATGTCCGTTTGTATTACCAATCTCTTCGAGCTGCTGTGCCGATGCGATGCCGGTGCACCAGCAACCCGGGGTCGAGAGCGATCTCGAACCTCCGGCTAAATGCGTGCCGGCTCTGCCTCGGCGGTGTTATCGTCCCGATTACTAACAGCCAACGCATGACATCATTGTCTGCTTTAGCCGTATATGCAATGTAGGTTCGATCAAGTCGCTCCTCGAGACCTTCAGCTGTGGGCTCGTTTACAGCATCAACGATTGGTAGAGGAGAGCTCAGCTGTACGATCAAAAGATTTGCAGGTAAGTATTACCCCTTTCGTGGATAACTGCTAATAGTCGATTAGCAGGTTCTTCACAGTACAGCCGGTCTTATTCAAATTGACCACGAAATCCTCCTTGATTAATTGACCTAGGGACAACAGGTGCATATGAATGTTTGGCGCCCATTGAACATGTGGTATTTCCACAACATACTGCCCCTTGTCGCCGTTAACGTTGATTTTGATAGTTCCCATCCCACGGGAGGTAACATCGCCTCCATTTGCCGCAGTAAAAGACTTGGGGTGGAAAATGGCTCGAAACTGTGTAAGTAGTGTTGCCGCCAGCTTGGCTTGGCTCTGGCTAAGCCGCACACCAAGCTGCTGATTAGCTGAGCCAAGCTGCTTCCCAAAAGCCGGCTTAAATTCACGCTGGTTACCATTAAGCGGCTATAAGCCAGCTATAGATAAGCTGTGGGACAGATTATATCATCCATGGCAATTCCTCCCCGCTTTCCTGAAGTTCTTACTGTCCCTTTGCGTGTAAGTCTCATACTGCTGTAGCAGACTGTTGAGAATACTGAAAATTGGCCAGGTCCATGGAGTTTGTATGCGTAGGTAAGTCATTGGAGCACTAGCAGTCTGCAGTTGATATTTGGGCAGCGGCGGTGCTATTCACATGTGAAAGGGTAATGCTAACGTCTCAACAGAACTGTTTGAGCCTGTTCTGACAGGCTAAATCCGATTCTGTAAGGGCAACCCTGGCTGGTTGTGGAGATCACACTACCACACAACTGACAAGGGGAAATCCAAAGTATGTATAAATGAACAGAGTATACAAGAGAGGGGATTCTCACCTGACAAGGGGAAATCCAAAGAGAAAAGTCTAAGGACTCCCAATGTCAGCGAGCCCGTATTATACTACACTGCGCAGCCAGGGACAACACTTGGCACCCGCCATCAACCCTGCATCCCCCCCTGACCCTTGATCGACCCTTGATGCCACCTATTACGCAAGTCGCTTGATTTCCGACACTGTTCCGAGAGTGGAAGTCGGAAATTGGAGTGGAACTGGCAAGGCGAACAGAACTGGTGGAAGTTCTCCCAGAAGCGGAATCATTTCCGAAAGCAGAGGCAGAGATGGAATCGGAACCGGAAGCGGAGTCAGAAATGGAGTCGGAACTGGGTATGGTGTCAGAACTGGAAATGGAAAACAGAGTGTCCCCTGACACTCATATACCATCGCCTGAGTCACAGCCTGCTACACCTCCTAGTCATCCAACACCCGCTCCAGCCTCTCATGTACCTTTGCATCGTGTTTTCATCACATCGTGTGTCGTCGGTTCTCCATCACCATTTGGTAGACCTCGACCCTGCACTCCAGCAGCACCAGCATCCCATGCACCTAGTCGGCTTCCCACACAGAAACCAGTCGTTCGGAAAGGTGCCGTCGATGTATGGTACTTCTTCAAACCTGGACATTTGACCAAGGGAACAAAAACACGGTGTAAACTGTGCTCGTAATACTTTTCTCCTGCTTTATGTTTTCAACACAACATACTAATACATGTTCATTTAGTGATCCCCCAGTAGAATATGCAGTCACCACAACCACAGGTGTTCTTCATAGTCATCTCGAAAGGTTTCACGCATTTGAGTATATGGATGCTTGTAAGTCTCATGGATGGAAGGTAAAGATCAAATCCCTGGTAAGGGCAGCGAATGATGGCAATGCTCCGGTAATGTCTTCATCACCCCGACCTCCATTTTCTGTGGCCGTGTTTAAAGCTGCTCTTGTCAACTGGATTGTTGCTGATGATCAGGTACGTACTTCTTAATATCACATTTCTACATAACCTGACATAATGAGATAGTCAATCAATGTTGTTGAATGCCCTGAATTTCGACACTTGGTCTTTACCCTTCGAGAATCATTATCTGAAAAGGATATTCCCCATCGCACAGCTATTTGGAACCTGGTGACATTAGCCTGGAACCGTCATTTTGCAGAGCTTAAGTCCGAACTCGAGGTAAGCAGTATACAATTGACTACGCTCTATAGATAATTTAATTGACGGCCTTTGCATTAAGCACACTGTTGGCAAAATATCGCTTACCATAGATTTATGGGACAACAAAGGCATGCGTGCCTTCAGTGCAGTTACAGCTCACTACTTGGTGCGAGGAGACCGGTCCTCATCTTTCAGCAATCATCACTGTCTAACACTGAGGTCATCACTGATCGGATTCCTCCCTCTGCCTGGCCAACACTATGGTAAACACTCACAAAAGGGTTGTTATATGTAACGGACCGTGCAAATATAACCAACAAGGTGAGTCGCTTTCTGCGCTTATACAACCAGATTACTTTTTACCTTTGTATAGATCAAATTTGTGACCACCGATGGTGCTTCAAACAACAGTGCAATGATGCATGACTTTGAGCATCTACTCCTTGATCACTCAATTAGCTTTGATAGCTTAGAGCAACACTTACTGTGCGTAACAGTGAATCTGGATGTTCCCTTACAACACTTTTTTAACATGTTGCAGCTGCCTTCCGCACCGACTCCATCTGACCGTCATGGGGATGCTCCACGAAATCACAATTATTGACGCCCTTGAAAACAGTACAACGAACTTGTAAGAACCCAGCCTTTGGCTGGTTACTTACCGGTATAACCTTTCTTCCGAGCCCGAGCCTTGTGATACTCGTGCCCGAGTACTTATGATGCTTATCCTGTGCCCGAGCCCAAGCCTGAGCTAGAGCTCATATCCGACCTTTGATCCCATACCCGTATCCCCCTAGTTACTGATTCTGCTCCATCGCGCATCATTCGTATATTACCTCGCCCTGACCTCACCCTGACCTTCCCCTGCATTTGCTCGCCCCTGACTCGTACCCTCGCTCGTATATAAACCCCCTTGTATGCGTCCCTACTCCTCAGTCTGAAAATCAACTATGGTATACTTTGATCCTTAGTTAGTTTCTAAGCCTCGCCTCTTAAAGCCAAGACTCGCCTCTTATTCGTTTGCCTCCAAAGTTGGGACTCGTGCGTAGGGTTGGCACAGCACATAAGTTGAAGCCTAGTCCCTCTCCGACTTCCCTATCAAAACCTCGCCCCATAATCTCAGACCTTGCCTCGGGGTCTGCTCCCGAGCTCGGTCAACCTTACGAAGGATCGTATCGTAACAGTATTTTCAGACTGCTTACACCCTGCGTATCCCTTTTCTTCACTATGTCCATGAGAACTCGTTCCTGCACCCTTCGGGGTATCTCAGAACAACAACGTTTCTCGGAAGCCCCCGACGATTCACCACCGTCCCTGGGGATACCCCTCGCAGACCCCACCGAGCCTAGTAACAAAGGCAAAGGTAGGGCTGACCCCGGTGACCCTTCAGGTGATCCAGGTGATAGCTCTGGAGGTTCTGACAACAACTGGGACCTCTCCAACCTGCCACCCGAGGACCTCGGTGACCTTGAGGACAACGAGCTGATGCGTTGAGTGTTCATCAAGCTCACGAAACCTCGCGAGTCAGAAGCGCGGGCCAAGGTCAAGGAACCGGATAGTTATGACGGTACTGACCAGGCCAAGCTTCGCACCTTCTTCCTCCAATGCATACTCAACTTCCAAGACTGTCCCCCAGCCTTCAAGACTGGGGCCTTGAAGGTACAGTATGCTATCTCTTACCTGTCTGGTTCAGCTCTGCAGTACTTTGAACCCCTTGGCGAGGTCGAACCCGAGCCAGATTGGCTCGAGGACTGGGACAGCTTCAAGGCCGAGCTTGTGCTCAACTTCGGCCCATACGACAACGCTGCCCAAGCCGAGATCGACCTCGAGAAGATCGTTATGAAAGAGCATCACAAGGCCGCGCGATTCTTTATTGACTTCGCCTGAGCTTCGACTTGGACTCAGTGGAACGACGCGGCCCTCCAACACTTCACCTACAAAGGCTTGGCCAAATGAATCAAGGATGATTTGCTTCACTTCCCTCGATTCCACAGCCTCACCGAGCTTAGGAACTTCGCGCTGGAATGCGACAGCCGTTACTGGGAGCGTAAGGAATACGACGCTATGATCAATGGTCGTAGCTCCCAGCCCGCACGCACCACTAATCAGTCCAGCGGCAATGCCACTAACAACAATCAGTCTGCCAGCGGTTCCAATAACAACAAGAACCGCAACAAGACCAACAACAACGGCAAGGGTTCCAACAACAACTCTTCGAACAACAAAAGCCAGCCTGAAATATCGAGCAAGCTCGGGAAGGATGGCAAACTACTTCCCGAGGAATGCCAACGTTGGGTCGACCAGGGCCTTTGTCTGCTTTGCGGCACCAAAGGCCACATTGTCAAGGACTGCCCGAAGAACAAGTCTACCAACGGTAGCGGTTCTAAAGGTCAGGCAGCGAAGACCCCTAATGAGGGGACTTGGGCCTCCATTACAGAGGTGAAAAAATAGGTAGCAACCTCGGAACCACACGATCCGAGGATTGCGGTAACCTTACCCGTGTGCTCAGACTCAGTGCCGCTTCTCATTCATTGTCCAAAGATTCCCTTAATGTAAACCTAACCTCCTTTTCGCTTCCCGACGTCTCTTTTGTCGCATTAGTTGACTGCGGGTCTTCCGATTGTTTTATTGAATCCAGATTTGTCCAGAAGTACTCTATGCCTGCTTACCCTGTCTCTACCATACCCTTGAAACTATTTGACCGTAGTACTAACACTACCATTACCCAAGCTCTAGACCTCTGTATCTGCTTTCCGACCGGCAAACAACAATGGGTTACCTTCTACGTAACCTCGCTCGACTCGAGTTGCTCGGTGGTACTTGGCCACAACTGGCTCACCCACTACAATCCGTCGATTGACTGGGTATTGGGCAGTATTACTTTCAAGACCATCGATTTGACTACGACTCCAGTGACCACGGCGATTTCAGCCCACTCAGCTTCGGCTACGACTTCGACTTCGCCTACGGCATCTTCACCCTACCTTCGAACTCGCCTCAGAACTCACCTCCGAAGTTCCAAGCACCTCTCGTTTCCCTAATCAATGCACCTGCTTTCATGTGCGCATCCAGATTGGAAGGGTCCGAAGTGTTTCAGCTCAATCTGGCTTCACCTGAGCTCCTCGCCCGAGGGGCAACATCGGGAGAAAGCTCTCCTGAGCTTTCTGAGAACGTTAAGAAACATGTTCCCGAAGTATATCACGAATTTGCAGATGTGTTCAGCAAAGCACGCGCTGACACTCTAGCCCCTCACCGACCCCACAATATCAAGATCAACCTTGAAGATGGGACCTCGCCGCCTATCGGTCCCATCTACTCTCTCTCAGCTTCTGAACTCAAAGCGCTTCACGAGTTTATCGATGAGCACTTGAACATCGGTTTCATCCGACCTTCACGCTCGCCTCATGGTGCACTGGTATTGTTTGTTCACAAAAAAGATGGCTCACTTCGGTTGTGTGTCGACTTCCGAGGTTTAAACAAGATTTCAAAAAAAGATTGGTACCCACTGCCATTGATTGCTGACTTACTTGATGCTCCAAAGACTGCTCGCATCTATACGAAGATTGACCCTCATCACGCTTACCACCTCGTACGGGTGGCCGAGGGTGACGAATGGAAAACCGCCTTCAGGACTCGCTATGGGTCCTTTGAATGGTTGGTTATGCCATTTGGTCTTACTAATGACCCCACTGCTTTCCAGAGATTCATGAATGAGAGTTTCGCCAACCTTTTGGACGTTTGTGTGGTGGTATACTTGGATGACATCCTAATCTATTCCAGTGACCCCTCCAAACATGTTGATCATGTCAAGGAAGTCCTGCGACGACTGTGACTCAACAACCTTTTCACTAAAGAAGACAAATGCAAGTTTCATCGTGACTCGGTTGAATTCCTCGGCTACATACTCTCTCCCGAGGGCCTCACTATGGCGGACGACAAGGTCAAGGTCATTCAAGACTGGCCTGAACCTCGCAAAGTTCGTGACATCCAGTCCCTCCTCAGTTTCGCCAATTTCTACCGACGTTTCATTCACAACTACTCGGACATCACCATCCCTCTCACCAGACTTACCCGCAAGGGTACCCCTTGGAACTTTTCCGAGGATTGTCGAAAAGCCTTCAACCTATTGAAAAAGGCGTTCACTACTGCTCCTATCCTTACCCACTGGATTCCTGACCTTCCACTAATCGTAGAGACTGATGCTTCAGATTATGCTTTAGCAACAATCTTATCATTGCGAACCTCGGAAGGTGAACTTCATCCCATCGCTTTTCACTCCCGCACATTCACCTCTACCGAGCTCAACTATGATGTTCACGACAAGGAGCTGCTAGCAATTTTTGAAGCTTTTCAATGCTGGCGACATTACCTCGAGGGTTCTGGCAACCCTGTTGACATTATCACCGATCACAAGAACCTTGAATACTTTTCAACAACGAAGCTCTTGACCCGTCGACAAGCTCGGTGGTCAGAATACCTTTCCCAGTTCAACCTCGCCATCCGTTTCCGACCTGGTCGCCTCGGAACGAAGCCTGACTCTCTCACTAGACGATGGGACGTCTACCTTAAAGAGGGGAATAGTGACTATGCCACCATAAACCCACAGAACCTATGGCCAGTGTTTACTCAACACCAGCTGGCATCGTCCCTTAGAGCTACTAATCTCGCTCCCGCCAGTATTCCACGTATCCATGCTCGAACCAGCCTCGCCCAACACCATCCCGAACTGAGTTCAGCCGCCTCCGCCCCCAGTCGTTATCGACGGCGAGCCCGAGTTCGAAGTCTCCGAAATCCTCGACTCGAAGATTGATAATAGACGAAGGAGCTGCAAGCTGCTCTATCTTGTTAGGTGGACTGGTTACGAAGGTACCGATGAAGAAACCTCATGGATCCTCGCTTCTGAGCTTGATAATGCCTCGGAGCTGGTCACTGACTTCTACCAGTCTTATCCGGGCAAGCCGGGACCGTTGACTGCTCTATGATCATCCTCTTGTTTAACCCATGACCCCCAGTAGTTAGATAACAAAAACAATCCTCGCAATAAGAAATAACACCAAGAAATTCCTTTATTCCCTTAGTTACTCTAACATCCTCATATCTTCCCCCTCGCTCCCCTCGCTATCCTCGCCTGACTCCTCCTCATTACTACTGCTACTTCGCTCCACCAGACCCCCATGTCCCCCATAATCTGCCAAGTCTCTCGCCCCCTGCATCCGCTTCAAGTAATTCCGCCTCCTCCTTATCCTCATGAACTCCACATCCTCCCTGTTCATCCTATCATTCGCAGCCCTAAACTCCCCCAACAACTTGCACACCCTTTCCCCAACCTCGCCAACCTTCTGTCCCACATCCCTTACCACCACTATCAATTCCCTCATCTCCGCACTTCGCTCTGACCTTTTCGTCTTCTTGTCCTTCTTCGCCCTCTGACTTTCCTCCTCCTCGGCATCCTTCCCCTCACTCTGCCTCGCTTCCCTGACCTCTCTTCCCTCACTCTGCCCCGCTTCCCCGACCTCTCTTCCCTCACTCTGCCTTGCTCCCCCAGTCCCCTTACCCTTCTCTTCGTTCAACCTCGCTTCCATCCGCTCCACCCTCGTCTCAAGGTTCCACTCGACCCAGTCACTTGAGTCGTCGTCATCCTCAACCTCGTCCCAAACCTTGGCCTCTTTCCTCGGCCTTGGCCTGTCCTCGGTGTCCTCACTCCTCGCCCGCCTCCTGCCCACCGCGCTCGCCTGACCTTTCCCTGGGTTCGCCTTGCGGCGACGACCATGGGCTATACTGCAGCCCAATGATCGCGTCTTGCACCATACACAAGCACCCTGGTCGGCGAGGCTGAAGTCGAGGCTAACGGCCCAAAGGCACGTATAGTCACGCTCTTCACAACGCGCACACCTTGCCTCAGCCTTTGTCGCGAGTTGCCACTCACAAGGTCCTCCATCGGCGAGCTTGTACCCGTATAGGGACAAGTCGGTGGGGTGGTACGAGAACAACATGCGTTTATACTATACAAGTCAGCAGCGTCCATGACAAGACTACGATGGTACTCACCTTCTTGCCTTTTGGCCCTTCCTGCCACGGCTCCCGCATATCTATGGCCCCCGCATCCTCGATGGGCCATGGGACCCCTCGGGTCGAACCTCGGGCATAACCTCGCCCGAGGGACTGTCCTCCTCAGACAGCAGGGTCTGGTCGAACACGTTATTCGCGCTGTTTTCGTCAATAGCAGAGTGAATAGTGGTTGAGGGCGCACCATATTCGTTGGCACTTGGGTTTGCTGCCTCCTACCCAGCCTTTTATCTAACCTCGGCTACGATTTAAGCTTCGCCTTTCCGGCTACTTAACATCGGGCCGGGATCTAGATTCAAGGATAGGCGAACCTTGTTCATATTACGGCCTCGAGGGTCTCGGCCATAAGGAGGGGATACTGTAAGAACCCGGCCTTTGGCCGGTTACTTACTGGTATAACCTTTCTTCCGAGCCCGAGCCTTGTGATACTCGTGCCCGAGTACTTATGATGCTTATCCTGTGCCTGAGCCCAAGCCTGAGCTAGAGCTCATATCCGACCTTTGATCCCATGCCCGTATCCCCCTAGTTACTGATTCCGCTCCATCACGCATCATTCGTATATTACCTCGCCCTGACCTCACCCTGACCTCACCCTGACCTTCCCCCGCATTTGCTCGCCCCTTACTCGTACCCTCGCTCGTATATAAACCCCCTTGTATGCATCCCTACTCCTCAGTCTGAAAATCAACTATCGTATACTTTGATCCTTAGTTAGTTTCTAAACCTCGCCTCTTATTCGTTTGCCTCCGAAGTTGGGACTCGTGCGTAGGGTCGGCGCAGCACATAAGCTGAAGCCTAGTCCCTCTCCGACTTCCCTATCAAAACCTCGCCCCGTAACCTCGGACCTTGCCTCAGGGTCCGCTCCCAAGCTCGGTCAACCTTACGAAGGATCGTATTGTAACAGAACTGCGATGTGCCAGTAGTGATCAACTCTCAAGTGCAAACACCTGCACAGACACTGCAGCGTGATCCGATTGCCATCATCTGGAATATTACAAATTCTATATGCTCATCGCAGTTGCGTCGGGAAGAGTTCAAGGAAGTCATTATGTGTGGGAATTGTCATGACGCGTTTATTTCCCATACTCAGATGCTCAGTTCTCCTATTTTCTCACTCCACCTTCGTGTTCGTTCCGATCGCCATTGTCATGTTTGGCAACCGATTCTCGCTGTTTGCGCCAATTACCATAGCCACGCCGTCAAACGCACGATCGACATCTTTGGACTGACTTGGCAGTCATCGCTGGGTCTACCACCTCCTCTGCTCGACCCTCTTCCGATGGTGTTCTGGTAATTGGATTGTCATGACCTGTGTATTTCCTGCACCTTGTTATCCCCATTTCCCCTTTTGCTACTCCTCCCCAGTGTTTGCTCGGCTTCACCCTCCACCTCGACCTTTCCTCCTCTATGTCACCTCTGTTCACCCTTCCTCACATTTTGCTGAACGACCATTCGCTGCTTGCATCATTCGCCAGCAGGCACACCATCAAATCACGATCGACATCCCTATCCGGCATGATGGCTCGTCAGTAACTCCATCAGCTTCTCGATCCAACCCCCTTTTGGTGTTCATATGAGCAGGGTGCGTTCGCGGGACGTCCTACCCGTGGGTCGTGTGGGATCAACCCAGTAGATGAAGAACCCGTGCAGGGCAGTGTATATGCGGGCCCCAAGACATGATTTCGTACACAGGTGCCTTCGCCACCTTCACCCTCGGTTGTTTCATTTTCTCCCTCTTCTCTCATTCTATTGTATGTTTATTTCATCTATGTTGTATCATGACTGCGCACCCCTATCCAACCCTGACTCGTGACGGCCTCTTTCCTATTCGCGGATACCTTACGAGCATTCGATATAAGTAGTTTACATTCGCATGTATATTCTCCAGTTCAATTATCATACATCGTCCATCTTGTGCAAACTTGACCTCACTGTGATCATCATTTTGAGCCTTCTCCTGGAGATTTCTATCTTCAACCAGAAGAGGACCTAGGCATCACTGGTGAGTTCTCATACTTCATCTTCGTTACGTTAGCCTTCGAACTATTTTCTGTGCTGACAGCGAAGGGCTCCGAAGGAGCACCTTCGCCCGCAAAGGGATTGTCGCTACTTAGACAACCCTTCCGTGACACCTTGCACGTTACATCGCCAAGTGCCACGGGCTATAATCTCTACTGAGCTGTGATATCCCACACCAAACCGCAATCCACAGCTTAAGTGGAAAGGCATGGGATCACAACTTTAGAGAGCTCAAAAAGGAGCTAGCAGTAAGTTTATCTCATGAATTGTGAGGACTACTAAATCTCACACTTTGTATACTAGCAATCAGTTGGGAAGATATCGCTTACAATGGACTTATGGGATGATAAGAGTATGCATGCATATGGAGCTGTAACTGCTCACTACCTATGTCATGGGTCTGTTTCAACTTCACTGGATGGCAGGGGAGAACTGGCCCTACATTTTGCTCTCATTGGCTTCCTTCCAATGCCTGGCTGACATTTTGGTCAGGAGCTTGCAAAGGGTCTCCTCTTTATCACAGACTGTGACACCATAACAGACAAGGCACATATTTTCTCATGCATTTATCATATTGTGCCTAATGTCTATAGATTATGTTTGTCACTACAGATGATGCATCTAATATGGCTGCAATGATGCATGACTTTGAACACCTGCTAATGGCTCGGTTTATAGATTTTGATAGCACTAATTGACAGATAATGTAAGTTAAAATACTATTATTACATGTTGGTCTTCTTTCTAATTACCATAAACCTTTAGCTGCTTCCCACATTGTCTGCACATCACTGTGATGGTGATGCTGTGAGAATGCACAAGTGTTGAGGCTTTGGAAAACCCTACTGGTGATTTTGACCTGACTGCACACAACCTGATAAACACTTCTAGTCAGACTCCTGCTCAAGCTTTACAGTGTGATCCAGTTGCAATTACTCACAACATTGCTAACACAATTCACTCCTCCCAACTCCGCTGTGAATAATTCAAGGAGATCATTAGAACTGGAAACTCCAGAGCATGTTGGCTAGATGCTCAGGAGGTACCTTACCAGCTTGCACATGTAACTCTTGTTCATGATAGTATAACCCAATGGATATTGTCATATATAATTATTGAAAGAGCATTGTGTCTTCATCAGGTAAATAATTATGCTATCGATGAGTATGCAACACTGAAGTTGGTATTAGACAATGGAAGTTTATATTTCGCCACCAGCCATGAGTACCATCTTCAAGCAATGACTCACAAACAACAAATGGGCTGTTCTGAAGGATATAAAAGATGTATTAGAGGTAAGTCTTGTTTATCTATTTAACCTAGGTGCCATACTTATTCTATTCTATCAAGCCGGCTCATGCACTACAAGCAGTTATGTGCACTGTACACATGCCTATCCTTGCTTGCATACTCCCAGCTTTCGATGCCCTCCTATCTTCTTGGACATGGATGCCGAAGGAGCCTTCAAAGGCACACCTAAGAAAGATGATCAATGCAGCAATTGAAAAGGTGACCTCACAGTACAATGAGGGGTGGTTTTCAAAGCCTCATATTATTTCCATTGGTATGTGGGAAATAGTTACAATATGAGTTTGCTAATCAAGCCTTGGCAAGTTCTTCACCCATTGGTCAGATTTTGGTGGATTGAAAGGAATTGGCTGACCAATCAGGTTGCATTTGCTGAACAGACTATTCTATCGGAGGGTAGTTATAACAATCCGCTATGAAATGAAAAGTGACCATGATTGCTTAGCTTGCAAAATATTATGAGTGTCAACCAGCCATTCAATCTACCAGAGAGACCATAAACCTAACAGGCATGTCGTGCAATGCCTACACTCTCCTTTGTGGCCAGGGAATTGATGAGACTCAAACAGGGTGTGCCTCATGCTTACCATTGATCAAAGGAGACTGGGACTCTTATCGTTGCACTGCGAGCTGGCCTGACATATATAGTGTCAACCTAGCAAAATGGTGGGATGTGCATAATATTTCCTTGTGTGATTCAATATTGTAACCATAACCAGCACAATGACGGAAACTATCCATGGCTTTCTCATTGGGCACTCGACTACCTCCCAGAACAAGCATCATCTGTCCCCTTGGAGTGGGTCTTCTCTTCTAGCACAGAGACAGATACACATCGCAGAAACTGCATCTCACCATATGTGATGGAACAACTCCAGATGCTCAAATTTATGATCAAGAAGGCACACCTGGATTTCATGGGTAGCTGGGGGTGGGCGGAGAAAGATATAGAACAGGAGAATGAATGGCAAGTCCAGGGAGTCTCAGCATGTACGTAGAACCTTCATAACCATTTTGACTGGCAAATGGATATATTGAGCGACAAGGATGTGCAGGAGGCCAATAGGGAGGGCAGTAGGGGATCTGGGAGGGACTTAACAGATCTAGAGCCTGAAGAGTTTACTTTTGAGGCTGTGATGAATGGGAGGAGGAACTTAAGTAGGTCTTGTGATAATGAGTGTCTAATAAATACCACCATATATTTTCTATCACAAAAATTGTGCACAGACTGACCCATGTGTCAGATTATCAGAGCCTGAACAAACTGTTAGCTCTTGACCAATGACAAGCAAAACATTTAAGCATTGAAGATGTCATGGAAACATTCAGGGAGAAGGGCAAAAAAGGGGACAGTATCAACAGTACATCCTGGCATGAATTGAATCTAGACATCCTCCATTCAGACCGCTGGTACAGTATTGCAGAACTCACACCTATCCATCTTAAGTATGAGTTATGGTCTTAACACCTTTCAAAGATCATTAATGATGACAAAAACAGTTGAGAGCACAAATTTTTAAATTAAAAGTAAGGACAGAATCAAAAGCCAGATTAATTTTTTTAAATTTTAGTTACCACATTTCTTGGTGAATTTTCTAGTATTTTGGAAGCAGCTAAATATATTTACTTTCTCTTTGTTTCTTAGACTATGGCTTTGAGAAGTGTTTTCTTCTAGTTTTTTGTGCTTGTCTGTTTACAATGTGATTACTGTTGTTGGGATTCAGATAACACGAAATTTGGTTAAAGTGCTTTTTTTACATAAAAGACTCTAAATTTTTTGATAAAATCTTGACAGTCTTTTAAACATTTTTTCAAACCAAAAATTCTTCGAAGCCTGCAGTATTGGGCAAAGCCTAGGGTGTGTCTATCCATGCATAGGTGTGGGCTTGTGTCAGTAGGTTGGAATGCTCCTCACCAAGGACCGTCTTCCTTACCTCTATAACTTGAACCTCAAGCTCTTTAGAAGTCTTCCACTAGTCCAAACTCTGATAGGTTCCATCAAGGTTGGCTATGGCAGCCAATGTGGCAGGGTGATCCTCACCAAGAACCCTCTTCCTGACCTCCATGACTTTAATCTCCAGCTGCTGAGCATCATTCCACTGGCCCAGACTCCGATATGTTGCAGCAAGGCTGCCCATGGTAGTCAGTGTGTGAGGATGCTCCTCACCAAGGACCCTCTTCCTTGCCTCCATGACCTTAACATGATTGTGGAATGACTACCAATGCACGCCAACTGCAGTGTGATTGGCTGTTCTAGGGCAAATGTCTTCATGCCCGTGGCTCGCCTGAATTCAGGGGATATCAGTACCCCTTCGCTCACACTGTCGAGGAGATAGTGGGCTTTCACGCTGTTGATTTCCCAGTACCCTGACAGGGTATGGTTCTCGTTTCACGGCCATGGGGGCTGTGATTGCTGGTTTCTCTGATGGTGATACATCAGTTTGACAGCCTTGTCCAGGGCAGCCGCTGTGCGTGCCACCATTGCTTTGGCGGCACTGTCCTTGTCTGGCTTGACTCTGATCGCACTGGATCTGTATGTTGTCTGATTGTCCGCTGTCTCTTTGTCCCAGTCGTAGTACTGGGATGGTTCAGGCTCCTAGTTGTCTGTGGGAGCCTCTGCATCTCCTTGACCCTCATTAGTTTGAGACTCACCCTCCCCCTCTTTGTCAATTTGCTGAAGAGGGGTGTGGCTGGGATCCGGTTCTGGATCCTTGTCTTCGCCGTGTCTTACAGCTGCTGTCCATATGCCATATTTGAGCCACAGACATTCCGCTTTTCTGTGCCCTGGCTGGCTGCAATCAAAGCAAGTGATGCTGCTTTGGGCATTTGCTAGTCAATTGTCAAGATTGGTTTTTAGGCATTAATATTGCATATTAGTGAACACAGCAAATGCCTGAATAGCTTGTGTGAAGGAGTGTGCCATTCAGCGAATAAGGTGAACCAATAAATGTTCAGAAGGTAAGAAGGCTGCCCGAACGGAGCTCACCCTATCTACAGTTATAGTGAAGTAGCCCGTGACACTTGACGATGTAATGTGCAAGGTGTCACGGAAAGGTTGTTTAAGTAGTGACAATCCTTTTGCCAGTGAAGGTGCTCCTTCAGAGCCCTTCACCAACAGCGCAGATAATAGTATGAAGGCTAAGGTAATGAAGGTGAAGTACGAAAACTCACCAGTGGTGCTTAAGTCCTCCTCTGGTTGAAGATAGGAATCTATATGAGAGGGCTCAAGATGATAGTCACAGTGAGGTCAAGTTTTGCACAAGATAGACATATGATAATTGAACTGGGGAATATACATGCGAATGTAAACTACTTATATCGAATGCTCATATGATATCAGTGAATAGGAAAGAGGCCGTCATGAGTCAGGGTTGGATAGGGGTGCACAGTCAGGATACAAATAGATGAAACACATACAATGGAATGAAAGAGGAGTGTGAACATGAAACAACGGGGAGGAAAGAGGGCAAAGGGACCTATGTACGAAAACACGCCTTGAGACCCACATACATGCTACCCTGGACAGAGTCTTCATCTGCTGGGTTGATCCCACATGATCTATGGGTAGGACATCCCACGAATACATTCTGGCCATAGGAACGCTCAAAGGGGGTTGAGTCGAGAAGGTGATGGGACCAGTGATGAACCATCAAGCCAGGTAAAGAATGTCAATCATGTTTGATGGCGTGCCTACTGGCAAATGATGCGAGTAGCGAATGGTCGTTCAGCGAATGCGGTGAAGAGTGAATGGAGCGAACATAGAAGAGGTGTTGCCGAAGGGAAGGGCGAAGCCAAGCGAACATAGGGGAGGATTGGTAAAAGGGAAAATAGGGATGGCTGGGTAAAAGAAGTAAATGAGTCATGACATCCGGCCATAGGAACACCCAAAGGTGGTTGAGCCGAGAAGGTGATAGGACCAGTGATGAACCATCAAGCCAGGTAAAGGACGTCGATCGTGTTTTGATGGTGTGGCTACTGGCGAATGACGTGAGTAGCGAATAATTGTTCGGCGAATTTGGTGAAGAGCGATTGGAGCGAACATAGAGGTGGAGTGATGAAAGGGAGGATAGAGTTACTGGGTATAAGACATAAACGAGTCATGACATCAATCTGGCGGTCAACCTGATGGCTTTGGAGGGAAGCTTGGCTTTGACGAGCTTCTGGATGCCTGAGGCTGTTCAGTTGGCCATCTGGCCAGGGATGGGCAGGGCAGTTGTGGACATTGGAATGTCCTGCTCCTTTGGAAGGGGGCAGGCCTGCTTGGGCCTGTCTGCGACACCGGCTTGCTCAATGCAAGCCGTGATGTGCTGCCTGTCGCAGCTGTGCTCTCTGCCCAACACATCCCCATGTTATAGCTGGACACTTCCTCAATCATGCGGGCTGTTTCAAAGAGCTGTTCTATTGAGCTGCTTTCTGCATTGTAGCCCTTTTTGAGGACTGTATTGTGCAGCATTTCGGGCAATGCTGACATGAACTGTCTCCGCAAGGTGTAGTCGTTGGGTGGCTGTATCATATGAGCCACATATTTTGTTAGGTCGTTCAGCATCTCCTGAACAGTCTTCATGCTCTGCATCACTGTCTCCAAGGTCCACTCACGGACATGGTGGTCGAAACGTTCCACGTTTTGAAGAAACCATTCCTGGGCCTCGCTGGTGAAGTGAGTGCCCACGTATCTGCCCTGCATATACACGCTGGTTGGTCCTAGCAGGCAATTCATCTTGAGCCATCTCAAGATGGCTGCGACGAAGACCTCAAACTCTTTGAGGTTGGACCCTCCCGTGTATGGCTTGGGATGGGCGAGCTTCACACCGGCCTTTGCCAGCACGGACTTTTCAGGGTCCGTGTCTATGGTGTCAGCCATCATGACGTGTATC
The DNA here is from genome assembly GCA_015179125.1 of Gautieria morchelliformis. Classification (NCBI taxonomy): domain Eukaryota; kingdom Fungi; phylum Basidiomycota; class Agaricomycetes; order Gomphales; family Gomphaceae; genus Gautieria; species Gautieria morchelliformis. The sequence continues at coordinate 66,043 of WHVA01000176.1, read as the reverse complement.
ATTCATGTGATACTATCATATGGCTCTTGTGTGCCATCTGGCTGGTCTGGTATGTCCTGACCTTCAGTCGGGGCCATGGACCAGTCCTGCGGCTGTGAAGCTGCACGGACCATGTCGGTATATGCTCTGACTGGGGCTGGGGCCGGGTTGGGCTTGGGGCTGGACACCTCCAGCATGCGGGCATCTGGCAGAGGCACCCGTCAGACCTGCCTTGCGGAGACGCAGCCTACTTTTGTAGGCTGTGCACGTTTACCATGCATCCTGTACAGTGTGTGTGAGCAGCTCGTCAGGCTGCCGGTCAGTGTGGTGTTGGGCCACAGTGGCTTCGGCATCCCGTGCTAGCAGCTCGAGAGCCCGTGTGTGGCAGCGCACTGCACTGGCCTCTTTTTGTTGCCAGTGTGCGGCCTTGAGCTCTAGGCTCTCCATCGTGGCCTCAGAGTTGGTCTCTGAGATGACTTGTTCTCTGACAATCTGTTGGATCATCTTGCGGCTGCTCATGGGAGCAACCGGCACTGTGTACAATTCATTTCTGAATTGTACGTCTTGTTCGACCACCAGGCGGTTGGCGGCAGCATGCGTCATTGGTCCTGCTCCTTTTGCAGTTGATTGTTGGGGGCATGGTCTTGTTCGCTCGCCGCTGATTGATGCACGTCCTGCACATGTCCCTGTGGGATGCCCTGGGTTCTTCACGTAAGTGAAGTGCCTTTTGGACATCCTCCAACGAGGCAGCGTCCTGTTGCTGGATCTCCTCAATTTGGTGGAGCTCCTTGCTGAACAGCATTAGTGCAGTTCCCATGTCATTGAGCTGCAACCTATATGCTTGTTCTTATGGCCCGTGAGCATGTTCCTGTGCAATGCGTCTTGCACTTGCTTGGCCATCGCTTCAGCCATCTCGTTGTCGATGGCATGTATCCAACGTCTAACGTCCAGTGGCGGGGTGAGGAGTGATGATGATCGCCCTCGGCGCCCGATTCTGCGCCCCATGCCCTCCTTCTGCGTTCCCGCATTCATGCTCTGCCCCACGCCCGCACTCGCCTCCCCAGATCACCCGGAGTGTCCTGAGAAATAAATATATACGGTATATAAGGTACGTCCTTCCCATCTACACTAAAGAAAACCTCTACATCCACTCCCCCTCCCTCACGCAGCACACACTCCCAACCCCTCCCCCTCCACCATCGCAATTTCCGAGCCCAAACACCACCCCATCTCCGTGCCGGCCACCCCTGTCCGGCGCGAGCCCGTACCCGACGCCGAGCAGCGCATGCATGAACGTGAGGTCGAGGCAGTACTTCGGGTGCCCGCGCAGCTCCTCCATCGCGGGCGCGGCATGCTCCGCGTCGTCGTCGGCGCGGGCGTGTCCGTCATCGCCATCGTCGGCGGTGGCGCCCCAGTGCTCGGCCCACGCCTCGGGGCCGGCGCAGACGCGCTCGGCGAGCGTGGCGATGGTGGCGAAAGGGAGCATCGTGGTGCGCGGGGGAGGAGCGGCGCGAGGCGGTCGTAGAAGTAGGAGAGGAGGAGCACGTGCCCCGCGCCTGCGGGGAACGCGTCGTGCAGCGCGGGCTGGTACACGCCGGCGAACGAGCAGGGCGCGACGGGGCAGGGCCTGTACAAAGCAGAGTAAGTATCACATCAGTGGGCAGAATGCGGGTACCCACGCATCCTTCGCGAGGACGACTCCACGACGCCGCGAACCCGCCCACGTCCGCGCCGACCGTCCGCACCGTGCACGAGGCGTTTTAGCTCGAGCGTGCGCGCCGTGCCGCGCGCCAAACACGGGTTCGCGACCTCCCCCTCCCCCTCCCCCTCTTCCTCGCCCCCGCCTTCCCCTCTCCGCGCCTCATGCATAAACTCCACAAGACGGTGCACGCGCTTCCGCGCATACATGAGCCCGTACCCGAGGTACGAGTGTTGGTACAGCACGGGCGTGTGCCCGCCGAACACGACGCGGTGCGCGTGCGCGCCCGCGTCCGCCGCAGCGCCGGGCTCGAACACCATCTGGGTGCGCCGCCGAGGTCGAGCACGGCGTAGCTGACGCCCGGCGTCGTCGCGCGGAGCGTGTCGAGGGGGTAGTTCGCGGTGATTCACGCGTAGACACCTGTGCAGTACGTTGTCAGCTCAGTGCACTCACTCCGCGTGCATGTGCATGCGGGCACGGCTTACCCTCGTCCTTCCCCTCCATGATCGCCACCCCATGCTCCTTCGCCACGGGGAACGGGCACCTCGTCTGGAGCCTCTCACCGCCCCCACCGCCTCCTCCATCAGCCCATCCAAGCTGCTCGCCGCGCCCTCCGCGTCCCCCCCCAATGCCGACAGCCCCGGGGTCACCTTCCGGAACACCTCGTACTCGTACTGCGGCGCGGCGCGGCGGTTGTTGAACTTGTAGATGTGGATGCGCGAGCCGTGGAACCGGCGTCGAGCATGAGCGCCCATTGCACGAGCGGGGAGGAGGCGTAGGGCGCGGTGGAGTGCACGGATTTGGGATTTGGAGGGGTCGGGGTCGGTAGCGACCGTGGGCGGCACGGCGGGGGCGGGGCTGCCTGTGTCTGGCTGTTGCTCTGGCGGGGGGGGGGGGGGGGGGGGCGGGTCTGGCTGTACGTATCTCTCTGGCTCTGGCTGTGTGGTTGGATATGGCTCTGGCGCCGCTGGGCTGGGTATGTCTCCACGCCCCCCTTCACCTCCTCCCCACCCGGCACCGCGTACGTGCGCACCGTCCCGAACAACACGATGGCACACACCACGACCGCCCCCACGCCAACCAGCTTCCACCGAAACGGCCTGCGCAGCGGTGCGTGTGCGTCGACGCGCGCATAGGCGTACATTGGCAGGGTCGTGTCGTGCGAGGCGCGGGAGGACGCTGAGTGCGCGGCTGCGCATGCATGTTGGGCTGGCGGTGGTGGTGGTAGTGGATATGGAGCGGGAGAGATGGGGATGGGCGATCGCCGTGGAAGCGGCCGCGACGGAGTCGAGCGCGTGGCATGGTGCAGGAGCGCGGTCATTCATTCCACGCGCGGTGGTGCAATGCGAGAAGCAGGACGGAGCAGCATGCACAGTCACTTCTATCACAACTGAGCCCGGCGCTATAGCGGAAGTCGAAAAGTTCAAAAATCGCGTTTTTCAACCTGGCGCGTTAGGTACACGATAAACGAATACTTAGCGAAAACAGAAAACAATTTTGTGCTGTATTTTCAGACGCCTTGTATGAAAATCTAGGTCATAGAACTCCGCTTACGCGTACCTCGGATAAAAGCGCCGGTGCTTAAGCAATGCTTTCTTTACTAGCCATTCTGGGCATTCTTGTGGCCTGATTTGGACGCTCGATTCAATTCCCTTGTCGTTGCAAGTATAAGTATCTCTGTCAAGTTACGAGCTACTTCGACAGATATACCATCCTTTCAACTTTGGGGCAGTATATCCTCGACTCGGACTGTGGGGCAACGTTGCTTACTTCTGGTATTCTACTCAGCCTGAGGTCGTGCTCGCAGCGTAGCGCGTAGGGTAGGGTATAGGCCTCTCCCATAGAGATGGCACCGTGAAAAAAACGCCTGCAGGGACGTGTGGACCGCCCCCCATGGCACGCGTCACACAACCATGCATGGATGGTCTTGGTGTGAAATACTTATATCTTATACGCCGAAGCAAGGGGACTTAGAAAGCGTCTGAGAGGACAGCTCTTTGCGCCGTCTCCGACCGAACCGCCATGGCTGGCTGGAGACGACAGCGAAGAGTGTGTTGTCGTCAGGGATTGGACTTGGCCCTTCCTGTATAGTCCGTTCCTGTGCCGAGCTTGCGGTTTCCCCAAACGCCGATCATCAAACTCCCTTGGTTGCCAGCCTTGCAGAGCACCGCGCCGGGTGGTGCATGCTAGGGCTAGAATCGGGGAGTATATCAGAATAGGCGCGTGGACTGGAATGCCAATACTCCAGGAGGCACACCACCGCATGATTTATGTCGTCAGATCCTGCAACACATCGTAAATAGACCCGCCGAATGGCCTCACCACTGACGGGTGCCGAAGCACTGCATTCTACGGTAAACGAAACCCACCCGCAACGCGTAACGCGTGGATAGCCGACACCACACCTAGCGTGCGAGGGCATCTCCTATACTCTAGAGCAGGGCGAGGTGCTACGCCGGAGACCTTCCACACCATAATTCAATTCCCACTGCTGGTTTGGTATGTGGTACGTGGTATGTGCCACGTAACATGTGCGCGCCAGCACCATGCATGGTCACCGCCGCACGTAACATTGCAACACTCTCACCCGCGCACACCTCGCCCAATGGCTCACATGCACACGGGCAACGCGACGAGGGGGATACGTGGGTGCGGAATGGCAGTGTCCCTCTGGAGCAGCACGAGCGCACGCACATACGTCCACACTCGTCGCCAGGACAGGCCTAGGGTGGTCGAGAGAGGTCCGCCCGAGCCTTGAGGGGGACTCGCTGGGATGTGCGATCAGGCTTGAACCGTCACGACGGGCAGCAGAGTCACATGGTACTAAAGCAGGCGAGAAGCGCACCTGTCCGTGCGTTTGAGTCGGGTGGGCACTCTCCCCGGGAGGTGAGGGGATGTACCTGGCACTGGCAAGATGGTTAATATACTCACAGTGACCACTTCACCACCAACTGTATAGGTGAGTGGTGAAAGCAATGTATAAGATACTCCTGTTCTGATCGGGAAACACACTGGCACCGAGTCATCGCTGCGAAGCGACGCGAAGCTGCATCAGACAAACTGACCAGCTAGACGCGGCGCGGGAGGTTGTATCCATCAGGACTGGCAGCTCGGTATGTCGGTGCAGTTACTGGATGACTATCCGTAAGCTCAAATACCTGAAATCGCGGTTCTAAACCGTGGGAGCGACACACGCTACAGTATTAACGGCGATCCTGATTTTCAGATGTTTCCCGCCTAAGAAGTAAGTTAACATGTAAAGACACCGCTCCCTGTCCAGTCTAGCTCGCTGAGTGAACAATATTGCAGGAACTTGCACATGTCAGTTCTCGTTCCACCGCTAGCTCCCTGCAGCTGCTCAATTGCACCCCTGCACTCCTGCACATCCCCCGCTTCTCAGGCTTGGCCACATACGACGTTCCACTACCCACCCGAAATAAATAAATAAGCTCAGCTAAGTATTCCTTCAAGAAGACTCCAACCCTAAGTTCAACCACACCCCCTCACCGCTGAACGCGCACGGCTTGACGGGGAAGATCCTGGCGCATATACTCTGTACTCGTGTCCTAACAAGACTCCCCTCAACCCCGACATATTTCTAGAATGTCGAGAATATGGAGGTGCTTACGCGGGGGTAGCGGCTCGTTCGTAAGGACGGCGGCGGGATTCCCGATCGATGGTTCTGACGTGTCGTAGGGCGAGGCGACGTTGCCCACGCGCTGCGATGTGTGCCTTCGTGCGTGGATGTGTTTCGTACGATGGTTGCTGACACTGTCGTTGGAGGCCGCGATGGTTGGTTCTCGGTGAAGATGTTTGTATGGGGGTGACTCAGGCCCTGTTTAAGTCGCTTCCAAGCCGCGAACGATCCGTCGCGAATGATCCTGTTACTGACTCCGACTCCATCGAGATACACCCAGACAGCACTGAATATACATATCCTCGTCAAGTAGGCCTTGCAGGGTCAGTCTCGTGAAGATGTGGAATGCTGATGAGGTCTAAATTAGGCTACGATTCTGTGAAGTCCTTTTCCCAACTGTGACACGCGACGAGATCATCATACTTGGTGAGTTCTAGGAGACTGGGAGGGTCCTCTCCCAGATCCAAGGCGTGCACAAAATCCATCGATATTCTTCCCCCCGCCTGCAAATCAACTGAGTATAACAGTCACGCCTCTAAAATAAACATTGTATGTACCTCGCGAAAAGCAGACCTCAAAGGTTCAGCTTGACTTGCGCCGGTTGCCCATGATTCTTTGGTCGGCATGTTGCGGTTTTCATACATGGTACTTTTCAAGGTCAGGTATGTCATCCTCAGGAGAGAGTGAAGATTGGACATACTTCCCCGTCAATTATACCTGACACGATACCGTCGTCGACCATGACATTACTGACGCTTAAACCCTCATGAACCAAGAGTCAAGATATGTTGAAGTCCATCGCTCAACCATTCCTTATTCATCTATGGTCACTCGTGGTTCCACCAGTTCAAGCTCCTCTCGAATCCCATAGTTACAGTAGCTACACAGCCAGACGTTAAGGATATACTCCGTATAAGCTGCTAATTGAGATGCCCCGTGTGCAAGCAAAGTTGCCTTCCGCTTGAGCCCGGTCTCAGCCCGGTCTCCAAGCCGAGCGATAAGCTCGGTGCAGGCTGACGCCCAGACCGAGCGTTTACGACTCATCACGTGCCACGTCCAATCTCTGCCTGCGGCTTCCGCAGCAGACTATCATAGGCTCAGCTCGGGGGGCGGTCGATGCCCGATGTCCAGGCCGAAAGATAGGCCCAGTTCAGGCTGGAGCTCAGACCCAGTGTGACTTGACTCGCGCTGAGCCACGCTCCACGCTCACCTGGTGGCCAGTTCGCTCGGATGGCACACGCGCTCATGCCGCCATCCTCCCTGCCACTCATACAACCCGGTCCAGAAGCCAGCGCGAAATTCCGTGATCCCCACTGTAAGTTGGTGATTCAAGCCCATGGAACCCACAATAACCTCCGATCACCAGATTGGCTTCCAGACGGCAAGGGGCTTTGGCAATGTCAAGCCTGCCAAGATGCGCGGTGGCGTCCGGGACACCGCGCACGCGTGCACGAAGACTCGCAAGTGCACTGGCGTAACGTACAGTACCGGCAGGCTTCGACTGCGTTGCAAAACCACGCAGCCACATCAGGGTGTTCGGACGGTGCGGGGCCCTCAGTGCAGCGCGATGCCATTCCCCAGTCCATCATTGATCCTTGGGACAACCAGATGAGTGAAACCATGTCGGTGGGTCTACCACTGGCACATGTTCAAGCTGGTTTGTCATGGGACCCGAGCGGTAGCCAGACGGTTCTAGAACCGTCGTTTCGCGATAGTACGGTGTTCGACTTGACCACAGGGCTCGAACGGTATCTGGGTTTGCGGGATGTACCTGCACAACAGGGCTCGGATGATGGCCGTGGCGAGCCATCGGATGCCTCCAGTGATCCTTCGGCGGGCTCATCTAGTCTAAATGAAGGTATTTGCCTCTTTATACACCCAAGCTCGCACACTGATGCATGTGTATCAGAGATACGACATCCCATGGTCGTCCAAGGCGTGTTCAACGCACGGTGCCTCGAGACGACAATCCATGGTATCCATGGGCAGATAAAGTCGTGAGCACAACAGTTTTTCTGCTCGTTTGCAGCATTGCTGTGGGTTTAACTATGTGCAACATAGACCTGTTCGCTGGACATTCTCATGCATTTGCCAAGGTCAGCCGGCAGGTAGATGTGTTTTTGTGGATGCTCAAAGTCAACGGCATCGACGATGTGCCTTCGGTGAGGGGTATGAAGATGTTGAATTCAACAATGCAGCATCTGTGTGGGATTGACAGTATCAAGTACACTGGGGCCTTAGGGCATAAGTATTATGTGAACAATTTGGCGCAGTTAATCTCACAGGTGCGTCACGCGATCACTGACCAGGACATAGCTCACAAGAGACAGCAGGAAATGGCAAATCCGCGCGTGCGACCGTGGCTCCACTTTTTTCCCGAGGACTCGGGTCAGCATTTGTCCGAGGCCAGGCAAGGCCAACGGTGGCTGAACGATGTGGATGGCACCCAGCTCACCCCCATGGTTCGAGTGGGACTCCGCGATTTCTATGTCTGGGAGCCGACTTTGTTGAAGGATTGCACAGCTGTTGTGCCCTTTCGCTGGTACACTCGCGGGGGGTGCATGTGTGCACGTGCTGTTGGGTGCATTGATGCTCCTGCACCAAAATCAAGCATAATATATCCAATTTGTTGTGTGCTTTCTCAATTTCTTCTCATGTTGTTCTTGTATCATGCATCCATTTCTCTGGTGATTTTCGAAATTTTCCACTCACTCCCTGTCTCTCTATTTCATTTTGTTATTCCTACTTTCACAAGCGGCTGCACCCAGCGGAGTCTGAAATGACTTCGACGCGCGAGCTCTTGGGCGCTAAAGGGCCGGATAGTAGTACATGCGCAGTGAAACAATTTCCCCCTCTCTCAGTGACAACTAAATTCACTGAGAGAGGCAAGTAAATTAGTCTAGCATTCTTTCGATTTATTGACCTAGAAATCCTCTGTAGTGAATTAATTTCTAGGTAGTGTATAATATATTTATAGTGACAACTAAATTCACTGAGAGAGTGAATTAATTTCTAGTCTATTCTTTTGAGCAAGAAGTCCATTCCTACTGCCTATAATTCCTGTCCTCAACACGTGCATGGAGGCTCCATGCGCTTGAGGCAGCATGGGTAGTTCTGGAGTACGAGGTGCTTACGGTGAGGGTTGAGGACCTTTTACTCAACTTCCAGGAGTTTGGTGAGGGATATGGGCGATATGGGTGTCCACCCCCTTGGTGTATTGCTGGTATGTGATCGTCGGCATTCCGGTTCGGTCAGGCATCTGATGCTTAGGTCACGTCCTAGGAACTTTTCACTCTGCCACTGGGGCTCAGGAGCCATGGACTCGGACCAATGCGAGGGTGGGTAATCCGTGGCGGGAGCGTGTGAGGGGGCATCGGGTGTTGAGTGTGCCTCTATGGCTTTACTGTGACGATACATCAGGGAACACATCCAAGAAATGGAACAAACACAACAGCTTTTTGTTCACAGCAGCCGGGTTGGAGCGTGAGCATGCTCAAAAAGAGTACAATGTTCATTTCTTGTGCACGTCCAATATCGCGCCGCCTTTGGAAATGCTGGACGGGATTGATTTCCACACGTTTTTCCGTGTTCGTGCGCTCCCTCTCCCCCTCTCGAAAGAACTAACCTGCCCACTCGCTGCAGATGGGGGCTGGCCTACGCAGGGAAGACATGCTGACCCAGGCCTATGTCCTGGGGCACTCCTTCCATGTCAAGAACAAGCTGGACCGCCGAGAAGTAGACATCTCGGCGCTCACCAACGACCTGCATGCACGCCTTGAAGTCACCTTCACCCTGAACAAGGAACAGGCAGTACGTGTCTCCACTCCCTCCCAAGCCCAACCCTCACAACCAATCACCTGCCTCAGGCCAACATACGCCTGGTGGCCCAAGACCTTATATATTCCAGCCAGAGAACATCATATCTAACTCTGTTTTTGGATGTAGAGGTGCGTGGCATGCCCCTTTGGCGCCCGGTTCCTAGGGCTGAAGGCCCCCCCGAACCAGGCCTAGTTCGAAAGGATTCGAAACGGCTTGCCATTACTAACGTTTACGGGAACCCATCGCGTGAGCGAGTTGTGAGCTCAAGCATCAAACAAATATGCTCAAGCGTCCGTAATGGATGGCGTGCAGATGTAAGTCTTCTCAGAGTCCACATGCCCCGATCTGACCAAGTTGCGCCAGATCCGGGACAGTTGCCTTGGGAGTAAGACAACGTGTCTGACACAGTTCACATTCGAAAGTGCTACCAAATACAAGACCGGCGGCCCCGGGAAAGACCTCAGTGCATTGTACAGCGTGCACAATGCCCTTCTAGTGTGCGACCTTGGTGCCCATTGTCCCGCAGACTCACCTGCCTGCAGCGTCGCTTCACATACGAGAATCCTGCCCTCGTTGACCGCGTCGAAGGGGAACCTGAGGACGACGATGCCCCCAACACAAGGGAGAAGGATGGCAGAAAACGCAAGAAAAACGCAGTTGGGCGTGTAAAGAAAGGCGAGGACTACTGGTCATGCGTGGACAGCTGGTTCACGGGTCTGATCTCAGCCTGGGGAGGGGATATAGGCATCGGCCATTGGAAGGAGTGCGTTCTAATACTGTTCGAGCCCACGTCACTCATAGACAATTTGCGTGGACCAGGTACATAGATGAAACAATTCAGCGTGATGCTGACAGATTCCCACAAGTCCATACGAACTATGCGATCAACTTCGCAGTCCCCGACCTGAGCCGTGTGGCTGCACCTCTGCAGGCGACCACAAATACGGTTGCGGTACCCCCTGCGATTCGACGAGGAGGTCTTGAAGCCATTTTGAACATGACATAAAGTTCTATATGAGTTGTATCCTATAACAATGCCAATACATACTTGAGAGTCTCGAGTAATATGAGTTCCCTGAGACTGTCAGGGAAGGCCAATCATTTGTGTTTGTTTGGCTCAAACAGTTTTTTTTCTTGAACGGCACCATCATGTTCGCCCGCAGCCTTTACTCATTCCACACTGGGCAAACGAGCTCAATCTCACACTGGAAGCTTTAGCTGCTGCTCTCTCCTGTGACCACACGGCCTGAGCTACTGCTAGTCGCTTCTGCTCTTGGGGCTGCTACTCGCTTGCGCTCTTGGAGGAAAACTGCGTGTGGATGGCTCACACTGGAAGCTCTAGCCGCTGCTGTCTCCTGTGTCCACATGGACTGATCTTCTGCTACTCGCTTCGGCTGTTGGGTGAACGGCGTCTGGATGGCTGCCAGCTTAAGTGCCGGCTCTGGCTGCTTGGGTCTGCAGGCGACCCTTAACTCTGTAGCTGCTCTGGCCTGCCCGCTTTCGCTGTCTCCGGTGGTTTCTATGCTGCAGCAGATGACGCACGGTCTTCTACTCACTGCACTCCCATTGAGCGGCGATGGCTATACCAAAGGTATGTCCTATTTGGATCATGGTTTCATTTGCGCTGATCAGACCATCGTCCGCTTGCACACTCCCGCGCACCTGGCGAAGGCGATGCCATGTTTCCCAACAGTCGTGATGAGGACATGTCACGTGTTCTAGTGTAGATAAAAATATATATTTATTAACAATTTTGGGGCAGGCAGAATAAATATAGAATGGCGACCGGTGACCGAGCGAAGGTGCCCAGTTTGGAATGAGCACGTTTGCGCCGGGCATAATAAGGGCGGGTCTGTACTGGGCACAGACTGCGCACATCCTGAACCCAAGTTGATCACCCGAAAGCCACGTTCAAGCCTCCTAAATTCCATTGGCGCACAAGTGCCCGCAAGGCTGGGCTCAGGTGACCTCCAGCTTGGAACTCGCACAGCTTGACCGTCTGCCTGTGTAGTCCACTGTATATTTTTCTGAGACCTCGCGAGTCGAGGAATACCATTCTTGTCCTTTACTATCACTGCGCTCAAGAGGTTATGGGCCCCGCGCTCTAAACCGTAACCCGAAAGCCAAGTAAAAAAAAAAAATCTGTAACAATCGCCGATATGTCTACCTCCATACAGCCGAGTTCGCTATATCAAATCGAGCCGCTTACCGGGGATAACTACCCCGCATGGAAGGAAAAAATGCGGTGGATCCTGCTAGAACAAGACCTGTGGGACCATGCAATGGGACAGACGACAATGCCAGTGCCGGCCGACAATAAAAACGTCACCGCCACTGAAACGCAAGCGATCGCAGACTGGATTAAAAAAGACCAACGAACATTTGCGGCAATCAGTCTTCGTATTAGCGACGAATACCTGGTATATACATACTGTGCCTCGACGGCACACGAGGTATGGCAAGCCCTGCTTACAATTTTTGAGGCAAGAGGGCCGTTAGGCATAATCAATGTGCGTAGGGACTTTTTCCATACCTTCGCAGCAGAGGGTGGCAACATGGAGGAGCATATCAGAAAGCTCCGTAGTCTCCAAAAACAGCTTCACGCACTCGGCGACTTGGTCAACGACCACAATTTCTGCATCGCATTACTCACCTCCCTACCCGGCTGGTGGTCCACCTTCCTCACCGCCATCAACCCTACTCTCCCTGTGCTCACCTCTGACGCCCTGATCGCGCGTATCCTGGAGGAGGACCGTACTCGGCGTTTGAGCACCGAGACAGCCCTGCGGATCCAGGATAGGACCCACGGAAAGGGCCGGAATGGACGCGGTGATGGCGCTACGAAGGGTAAATGCAATAATTGCGGAAAGAAGGGCCACTGGGTCAAGGATTGTTGGGCTAAGGGTGGTGGCAAGGAGGGGGACACACCTAAATGGTGGAAAGGTGACAAATCCAAAAATTCCGCTAAGCAAGCTACCGAAAATAACGGCGCTGCTGACTAATTCGCTTTTGCCGCCATAGAGTCCATTGACAACGACGATCACTCATCCCTTGCTGAAGACCTGACCTACCGTGCTGACATTTCAGCGTCTGACTGGCTGGCAGACACGGGGTCAACGACCCACATAGCCCAGAGCAGGGATCACTTCGTCGATTTTAAGGCGGAACCATCCGAGCTCGACGGTATCACACCCGGGAGCCCACTGAAAACCCTAGGGCATGGGGTTGTTCAGATGGAGTTCCACGCCGGTAACCGCACGTTCACGGTGAGACTCACAGACGTGAAACATGCCCCCAATGCACCGAACAACATACTCAGCGTGGGACGGCTCACGGACATGGAGCACGTCGCCTTGTTTACTAATGAGGGCGTGAAGTTCCGCTCCCAATCTGGAACCGTCTTCGCTGAGGGGCACAAAGTAGGTTATGTTTACCTCATGCGCGCCCGGATCCGTCCTGGTATCCAGACAGACTTCGCTGCTGTGGCCAAGCCAAAGTCCTGGGATACCTGGCACCGGATCCTCGGACACGTGAACATTAGCGCGATCAAAGCCATGAAGTCACACGACCTGGTCACCGGGATGGAAGTAGACACATCTGCGCCGGTCACGCAGTGTGCTGCTTGCATTCAGGGCAAGCAGCATGTGGACCCGTTCCCCAAACGTTCAGAGGACATTGTTGCACATGTGGGCGACTTGTCCATCTCCAATGTTTGGGGGTCGGCGAACACTGAGGGCCCAACGCGAGAGCGGTATTTTTACTCCTTCACCGATGTTAAAAGCAGGTACTGTTAGTAATCGGGACGATGACACCGCCGAGGCAGAGCCGGCACGCACTCAGCCGAAGGTTCGAAATCGCTCTCGACCCCGGATACTGGTACACCGGCACCGCATCGGCACAGCAGCTCGAAGGGATTGGTAATATAGGAACATCATAATTAGTATATAAGGACAGATGATCTTGTACAGATCGTAGTATATCAGACTATTATATCTCCTTCGTTCCACAGGTTATGGGCCCCGCGCATAACTAAACTACTACAAATCTAACTACGCTCTATACTCCAATAACTCAATACCGATCGACGATGTCGAGTAGCAACAACACGTACAAGATCGACCCCTTGAACGGGGATAATTACGCGGCGTGGCGCCGGCGGCTCGAGTGGATACTCGATGACTTAGATCTGTGGGACGTGGCTATCGGCAGGGAGACGGAACTGAGACCGGCAGATGCCGACAACGTCACTGCGACCGAGCAGCAGGAGATCGACGATTGGAGAAGGAAGGACAAGAAAGCTAGAAAAGAGATTTGCCTCAGAGTTGCCGATGAACAACTAGTTTACATCAATCAGACGATGTCTGCATTTGCTGTATGGACTAGTCTACAAGCAATATTCGAATCTAAGGGAGCAGTGGGGATTGTAAATCTCCGAAGAGATTTCTTCCGGACGCTTGCCGAGGACGGCGCGAACATGGAGGAGCACGTACGCAAGCTCCGCGGCATTCAACAGGAATTGAATGCGCGGGGGCATTACATCAGTGACACCGAGTTCTCGAACATGTTGCTGACGTCATTACCAGATTCTTGGTCGGCGTTTATTATGGCAGTAAACGCCAGTGGAACCGGGACAACAGCTGATATATTAATAGCTCGGGTCCTCGATGAGGATCGAGCACGGAAAGCTGGATCGGCACGGCAGACGGCGCTTAAGGCGCAACAACGTCACAGGACCAGGAAAGATGACTCAGGAGCAACAAAGGGAAAGTGCCGAAATTGCGGCAAGAAGGGTCATTACGTGAAGGACTGTTGGGCGAAAGGTGGCGGCAAGGAGGGCCAAGCACCGAAATGGTTCAAATCAGGGAACAAAGAAACAGTCAAACAAGCAGAAGAAAAGGACTTCGCATTTGTATCTAAGGAGGTAGCATACAGTGCTATATCCGCATCCGACTGGTTAGCCGATTCAGCGGCAACAACACACATAGCTAGAAGCCGAAATGATTTCGCTAGCTATGCCGAGGAACCATCTGAAATCGAAGGAATTTCACCCGGTGCGGTACTACATACACAAGGCCGAGGCACTATATACATGGAATTCAAGATCGGCGCCAAGACGAACACGATCGAGCTACGTGACGTCAAACATGCACCGGATGCGCCGAACAACCTTATCAGCGTAGGGCGTTTAACTGATAAGGGTAACACGGCCACATTTTCAGGCACCGGCGTCGAATTCAAATCACGCGCCGGAGTTACCTTCGCACAGGGACAGAAGCGTGGGCGGCTATTCTGTATGAAGGCACGAGTCACTCGATCAGTTGAGGCACGGGATTTTGCCGCAGCGGCAAAAGGACGGTCATGGGACAAATGGCACAGGATACTCGGGCACGTCAACATAAATTCTATAAAGATGTTGAAATCTAACGATCTAGTCACCGGACTTGAGATCGACGAGTCAAACGAGCCGAGCCAGTGCAAGGCATGCATACAAGGCAAGCGGCATGTGGAGCCGTTCCCCAAAAGAGCCGAGGACACTGTAGAACAGGTTGGTGACCTAACAGTATCCGATGTATGGGGACCTGCCCAGACCGAGGGACCATCGCGTGAGAAATACTTTTATTCTTTCACGGACATCAAATCGAGGTACACCGTAATCTATTTTGGGAGCACCAAAGATGAAGCGCTCAAACACTTCGAGACGTACAAGGCATTCCTCGAGACCCAAACAGGTCAGAAACTGAAGAGGTTTCACTCGGATAATGGAGGGGAATATGTCAATAAAAATTTCAAGGAATTTTGTGCAAAATATGGCATTATCATGGAGACCACAGCTCCATACTCCCCAGCCCAGAATGGAATTGCCGAACGACTCAACCGGACCTTACTCGAGCACGCACGGGCAATGATATTTGCCAAGAACCTGCCAAAAATACTCTGGCCCGAGGCCGTGGCTTACGCGTGTTATATCAAAAATCGATCACCCACGCGAGCGCTTGGAGATGACGCAACGCCGTTCCAAGCACTATTCGGCAAGAAGCCGAACATAGCTCGTCTAGAGGAATTCGGGACAAATTGTTGGGTTATGGTGCCGGATCAACGTCGAGCCAAACTTGATCCAAAGGCAGAAGAACATATCTTCGTCGGAGTAGCAGAACATGCAAAAGCATGGAGGTATTACAATAAAGCCTCAAAACATGTTCAAATTTCGAGAAATATCACATTCGACGAAAATGACAACCGACTCTACCCTATCCCAGATAACGACGATGACGACACGGCACCGCTCGAGGGGGAGCACTCACCGCGCGAGCATGTGCCGGACCCGATCACATCTACCCCACAGACGTCATCACCCCAGACAACACCCGTTCCTGATCCACCTGAACAAGCGCCAGCTCCAGAGATCCGACGGAGCGCCCGTATCACTCAAAGACCGGATTACCGGAAGCTGAATAATTCAGGACGCACCGAGCAGGTTTACATAACGAGAGAAATCGTCACTGAACCTGAGAATTACAGAGCGGCGGTATCACGTGATGATGCGCCGATCTGGGAGAAAGCGATGGAAATTGAGATGGACCAACACAAGACGTTAGGAACATGGGAGCTAACAGAACTACCACCCGGACGAGTAGCTATCGGTTGCCGATGGGTATACGCTGTCAAAACACAACCGGACGGACAATTCGATAAGGCTAAAGCAAGGGTTGTGGCTCAAGGATTCACACAGAGGCCAGGGATGGATTACTACGAGATAACCTCACCCGTGGTCAAATTCGATTCACTACGTGTTCTATTAGCGATCGCAAACACACTCGATTGGGAAATCGAAATGATGGATGTCAAAGGCGCCTACCTCAATTCAACCATAGATGAGGAGATCTACATGCGCCAGCCCGACGGTTTTGATGATGGATCTGGACGCGTTCTAAGAATATACAGAGCGCTCTACGGACTCAAACAATCGGGGTGAGCTTGGCATCAGCGCTTACGCAAATTACTACTCGATCTCGGCTTCCATCAAAGTACAGCCGATGAATGCGTCTACATCAGACAAGATAAGGATTCAATCGAAGTCATATCAGTATATGTGGACGACTTTGGACTATTTGCTGACTCCAAAGGAGGGATGATTAAGCTCAAGGGGGAGCTTCATGGGAAATTCCCTTTAACAGATTTAGGAGAAATGAAGAAAATCTTGGGAATTAGAGTTGAAAGGAATAGGGATGAGGGAACACTGATCATGTCACAAGGGCATTACATCGACATCATACTCGATCGATTCAACATGACAACAGCACATTCCGTATCTACACCTCTGCATAAAATGATCAAACTCACGACACCCATGGACTCAACAGGTCCAACTGCCGAAGTACCCTATGCTAAGGCGATCGGATCACTCATGTATGCAGCACTCAGCACGCGACCTGATTTGGCTTTTACCGTACAACACTTGAGCCAATTCACTACTACTTACGGAACCGAGCACTGGACGGCGATCAAGCACGCGCTCAGGTACCTCAAGGGGTCACGTGACGACGGCATAATCTTCCGACGAGACGCTGGTCTCGACCTCGAAATATTTGTCGACTCGGATTATGCTAATAGAAACGACGCACTATCTATTAGTGGCTATGTAGCTATACTAGGAGGGGGAGCTATCGCATGGAGCTCGAAGAAGCAGCGAACGATCGCGCTATCTACCACGGAGGCCGAATACATGGCACTTACCGAGGGCGCCAAGCAATTAATCTGGCTGAGGCTTTTATCGAAGAACTTGGAATCGATCAAACCCAGCCCACGTCACTTCGATCAGACAATCTAGGCGCCATTACACTATCACATGACGCAACGTATCATGCGCGTACCAAACACATCAATGTCGCATATCATTTCATCCGTGAGAAAGTGGTCTCTCACAAGGCATCACTTACATACGTACCGACGAAGGAGAACGTAGCGGACATATTTACAAAGGGACTAGATATGCATCAACATAGGTATCTATTAGGGAAATTAGGATTTTACCGAAGGGACTTCTCGCTGAGGGGGAGTGTTAGTAATCGGGACGATGACACCGCCGAGGCAGAGCCGGCACGCACTCAGCCGAAGGTTCGAGATCGCTCTCGACCCCGGATACTGGTACACCGGCACCGCATCGGCACAGCAGCTCGAAGGGATTGGTAATATAGGATCATCATAATTAGTATATAAGGACAGATGATCTTGTACAGATCGTAGTATATCAGACTATTATATCTCCTTCGTTCCACAGGTACACAGTGCTTTATTTCAGCCACTCCAAGGACAGTGTCCTCGATCGATTCAAGGAGTACGCTGCCCTGGTTGAAACACAGACGGGACGTCTGCTCAAATGCTTGCGAAGCGACGGTGGTGGCGAGTATATTAGCACGGCTTTTAGGCTTTTCTGCGCTGAAAAAGGGATCATCATGGAGTCCACTGCCCCTTATTCCCCAGCTCAGAACGGCATCGCAGAACGATTAAACCGCACACTGTTAGAACACGCACGCGCGATGATATTTGCGAAACAGCTGCCCAAGACCCTATGGGTGGAGGCCGTCGCTTACACCTGTTATATCAAGAACAGATCGCCTATGCGTGCGCTTGGCACGGATATGACACCCTACCAGGCGTTCTTTGGCAAGAAACGAGATGTCGGGAAGTTGGAGGAATTTGGTAAAAAGTGTTGGATTAAGGTCCCTGACCAACGCCATACTAAACTAGAACCGAAGTCCGAGCAACACATCTTCACCGGTGTTGCCCCCAATGCGAAAGCCTGGAAATATTACAATGTACACTCGCACCACATCCAAACCTCCTGTAACGTCATTTTCGATGAGACCGACACCACCATCCACCCTGTGCCTGATGATGACAACTTGGAGGCCGCACCGATCGTCGGGAATGCCCCTGGGGCCGCCCAGTTGGCTCCTGTCCCTGCACCCACTGCCCCTGCACTGATCGCCATGCCTCCAGGTGGCGTTGTCACAACTGGCGCTGTGGCTGCGGACCCGAGGGAGGGACCGCGGCGCAGCACCAGGTTTGCGGGTAAGCCCGCTCCTGACTACTGTCACATGCATGAGGGCGAGCGGACTCTGTCAGCGATGGAGATCGTGACAGAGCCGACGTCCTATGCAGAGGCGTTACGTCGGGATGATTTCCCGATATGGAGAGCGGCGATGGAGACTGAGATGCAGCAGCATGTCGAGGTTGGGACATGGGAGCTGGTTGAGTTACCAGCAGGGAAGAACATCGTTGGGAGCCGGTGGGTATACGCGGCCAAAACAGACACAGATGGCGCGTTCGAGCTGGGAAAAGCGAGGCTGGTTGCGCAGGGATTCACGCAACGTCCCGGCATGGACTACTTCAAAGTCACATCCCCAGTTGTCAAGCTGGACAGCCTGCGGCTTATCCTCGTGCTCGCTATCCAAAAGGGATGGGAGATTGAGATGATGGACGTGAAAGGCGCGTACTTGAATTCTACTCTAGATGAGGAAATCTACATGCGCCAGCCTGACGGCTTTGACGACGGATCCAGACGTGTCCTAAAGCTGCACCGTGCCATTTATGGCCTGAAACAATCAGGTCGTTCTTGGTACAAAAAGCTTACCACGGTCCTCATCAATGATGGCTTCACCCGTAGTCATGCCGATGACTGTGTTTTCTTCAAGAAAACGTGTGACCGACTCACCATTATCACCATCTACGTCGACGACCTCGGGCTATTTGCGAGCACCAAAACGCTAATGGCAAGTGCTAAAGCCCTCCTTCACTCTAACTTCATGATGAAGGATCTCGGTGAGATGCTCAAGATCCTCGGCATCAGGGTTGACATTGACCCTGGTCGCGATTCCATTAAGCTCTCGCAGGGTCATTATGTCGATGTCATCATCCAACGGTTCAACCTAGTTGAAGCCCCACCTGTCGACATGCCCGTCCTCCATGACATCAAGTCCTTGGAGCCGCGCTCCAAAGATGACCCCGCGCCAGACGCACCTTACGCTCAAGCGGTTGGATCCCTGATGTACGCCGTCTTGGGTTCCTGCCCTGACATCGCGTTCGCTGTCCAGCAGCTGAGTCAACACACACACGACTACAGCGAGGCTCACTGGACGGCGGTTAAGCGTGTCATAAGGTACTTGAAAGGCACACGTGACGCGGGCATCGTATTGCGCCGCTCATCTTCCACTCCCCTCATCGAAATCTACTCTGACGCCGACTTCACTGGACTTGCCGACTCACACTCAGTTGGCGGCTATGTCTGCCTTTACCACGGGTGCATCGTCGCATGGATTTCCAAGAAGCAAACTCGGATTGCCCTCTCCACCACGGAATCCGAGTCCATGGCCTTGATCCCCGGTGTCAAGCACGCTCTGTGGATTCGCCACCTCATCCAGGAGCTCGGCTTGCCCTGCGCCGACCCGATCCACATCTATTGCGACAATATGCAGACAATCTCCAACATCCACGACACGTCCCACCATCCCCGCACCAAACACTTGTGCGTCGAAGGACATTGGGTTCGCGAACTCGTTGATCATGGTGACACCGACATTACTTATGTTCGGTCCGCTGAGAACATCGCGGATATTTTCACGAAGTCTCTGCCGCTTGCGCAGCACAAGTTTCTATTTCTTAAATTAGGCATGTTGTGATTTTTCCCCTCATGTATCCATCATATTTCTTTGATTTTTTTTCGCTCGGGGGGTCTGTTGAAGTCCATCGCTCAACCATTCCTTATTCATCTATGGTCACTCGTGCGTGGTTCCACCAGTTCAAGCTCCTCTCGAATCCCATAGTTACAGTAGCTAGTCCACTGTATATTTTTCTGAGACCTCGCGAGTCGAGGAATACCATTCTTGTCCTTTACTATCACTGCGCTCAAGAAGATAGGCATTGCAGATCATCACGGGGAACTGGGCCAGCACGTGTACTAAGCGCTCAAACAACTCTGGAACAGAAAAATTCAAACTCTGGCTTGTCACGGGTATACCACGGTTGCAACCCGGCAGCTAGATATGTGGTAATAGTTTTCAATGTGGCAATTCGCATTGCGGTGCCTGTTCAGCTTTGCTCCTCGAGACAACGCGTCCTTTACAAAGGTCTATGGCTTAAAAATGGCTGATGGGGAGCTCTTGGTCGCCAGGGTCAGGTACAACTTCAAAACCAACGGCATGTTTTACCAGTGGGTCCACGACAGGTTCACGCGGGAGATTCTCTACCTCGACTTTCTGGAACAGCGCGACCAGACGCTGCCTGTTCCACAGATTCATGGATGGGACTTCTACTCTTCCGAGGTTGTGCGCCGTTCTCCGTAATGGAGAGGCTTCTGGCGAAGATAACCTCTTCACGGATTGAAGGGGGCCGTGGGGATCGTCCCCGCTAACTAAGACCCTCCTTCACGCAGCACTTTAGCTTGGCCTTCCGTACATCCGTACTATGCACAGTGTGCACTAGATTCTGTGTTACGTTTAGTTCTGGCTTGGGACAAGACATTGTCGTCCTCTGCGACATAGCAGTCAATGTAAAGCGTCTGTACAACAAAATCTATAAATAAACGAGGTCCCAGGGCCGCCATGTCTCAACCATTTCATCCACAGGGGTGATAGGACCATAAGCGAGCACCACCGCTTAGAGAGTGGGCCTATAGAGGTTCTCCGCCAGTCAGCGTGAAGCTCAGAATCTTTGGAGAGCTCAAATTTCAACGTTTGCCATCCTTCTCTTCACTTACATCTCTACTAAAACTTGTAGGTAGTAACTACAAGTTCGGGTCACTGGGCTCGTTGACAGGTCGTGCCTATTCCCACGTTCTCACCGCAGTTGCCTGGCACCGCCTCCTTCTCTCTCGTAGAACCACCCTGACCTCCAACTCCTCCATGCACCATAATCAGCAGATCGCCATGGCTGCCCGTTCATCCAAGGATGGCGAAACGACGCCGATCGTAAAGCAGTCTTTGGAACGGTCAACGGTAAGCAAAATTTATTCCTGTACACTAAGTAATCAAGGGGACTGACTGCCTATCTCATGAATGTTCGTGAATAGGTCAAATTACCGTCTACTTCTGGCCTTTCCTCAGGGAGAACGGAGGTTGAATCTACCCCACGACGCTAACCGATGAGCATCAGGGTGCCGGGCTTAGGTTGCTTTCACTCGGTAATGTTTTCATGCCTGTTAGCTGCCACCTTCTAACTCCCTCAGCAGATGGCGGGGGAATCCGTGGCTTGTCCGAACTCATCATACTACAGGAAATCATGCAAAGAATCCAGCGCGAAGAAGGGCGACCCACCGTCCCCCTTCCTTGTGAATATTTCGACTTGATCTGCGGTACTAGTACGGGCGGGTAAGTTACTTTCTTCTCGGTCGCCGTCGTTCGCTAATACGTTCCATGCAGGCTCATAGCGCTCATGCTGGGCCGCCTTCGCCTGCCCATAGATAAAGCGATCGATGCCTATGGCACATTCGCCGAACGAGTCTTCTCGGAGAAGAAACCAATTTGGAAGGACGGAATGTTCAAGGCTAGCAATTTGGAGAACACTATCAAGGCAATCATCCAGGAATCGACTGGTGACCCTGACGCACGCATGTTTGATCCAAGGCCGAGCAGAGAGGTGTGCAAAACGTATGTTCACGTTGCCGCTCGATCTTGGCTTGGTACATGGCTGACCGTAGCCCAGTTTCGTCTGCGCGATGCCCGCAAAGTACATGAGCACACCCCGGCTCTTTCGTACGTACAGCGTAGGCAAATACGAATCATTCGACTGCGCTATATGGGAGGCTGCCCGTGCTACGTCTGCCGCTCCTACCTTTTTCAAACAGATTTTCATCGGCAAACCATCTATGCGTGAACCCTTTGTCGATGGCGGCCTGGGTTGCAACAATCCGATCAGGCAAATCCTCAGAGAAGCAGAACACATCTTTCCGCATCAACATATTGCTTGCGTTGTCAGCATCGGTACTGGACATGTCACCACTGCCAGCCTGCCGGCACCTGGTCTGTTTAATAACATCATACCATTAAGTGTAGCAGAGGTATTGAAGAAGATCACCACGGAGTGTGAGGCAACAGCAGAGGAAACCGAGCAGCGCTTCAGATCTGCCCCGAACGTCTATTTCCGGTTCAATGTGGAGCAAGGAATGCAAAATGTAACATTGGCACAGTGGGAAAGGTTACCCGAGGTGACAACACACACATTAGAGCATCTTCGGCGGGGACAGGTAGACGAGATGGTAACGGCTGCTGTCATTGCTCTCAGGGAGCGCCAGGAAGTGATACCTGCTGCACACCTCAGTATGTACAATTTGCAATGGCTCACAGCTGATGACATATGTTTTATGGTAGACACTGTAGGCATAGGCACCGTCAGCCAACTATCAGGTAAACAGAGAGCTTGCTGTGAGGCTTGTCCTCCACCAACATGCAGATTTACTGGAAGACTTGATATCCTTTTGCAACTTGAGGAATACTTCTTCACAGACCAGACATCTACTGCTAGGGAGGAACAGCGTGTCTTTGTCTTATATGGGCTTGGTGGAGTGGGAAAAACACAGATTGCATTGACATTCATTGATAAGTTTTATCAATGGTGGTGTGGTTTACCCAGGTCTGTTATGTTTCCACTAATCTGTTTTATATGTAGGTTTTGGAGGGTCTATTATGTGGATGCAAGTAGGGTGTCCACTATAGAGTCTGGCCTAGAAGACATTGCTCGGGAAGGGGGTATTGGTGATACTGCCAAGGATGCTCTTCTCTGGCTTTCTGGACAACACCAAGCGTGGCTGCTCTTCCTGGACAATGCTGATGACCGAGATATAAACCTTCGAAAGTACTTCCCAGCATGCAAGCATGGAAACATCATTGTGACAAGTCGCAATGCAGAGTGTCGTGTGCATGCACCCAGCTCCTACTGCCATGTGTCAGGCATGAATCCTGATGAAGCAGTTCATTTGCTCCTCATGTTCTCTACAGCCAAAGGTTCCACACAAGATCATGACTTGGCAGCTCTGATTGCCAAAGAACTTGGTTATCTTGCCCTGGCCATTGTACAAGCAGGTGGCTATATCTCAAAGGGATGTAGCCTGAAAGAATACCTGGATATTCTCCAGAAGGATCGTGCTCAACTAATGAGCAAGCACTCTGTACAAATGCTGGATGATTATCAGTGGGCAGTTTATGCAACATGGGAAATTAGCTTTAAAAGGCTAAGTCCCATAGCAGCAAGGCTGCTACACCTGTGTGCATTTCTGCATTATAGCAGTATTTCCAAGAGCATCTTTAAAAAGGCAGCTTTCATGGCTCCAGATGGGCATGCAAAACAGTTTCTGCATAACTTTACCCAAGATGGTAGCTGGAGTGACTTTAAATTTCAGGAGATCATTAATGAATTAACTTCTTACTCATTGGTCACCACTAATGAGGGAGATTATACATTTTTCCTTCATCCACTAGTACATGCTTGGGCTGGAGAAAGGTTGGGGAAAGAAGAGCAGGAGGATAACCAAGGGTGCATGATGCAGATACTAGCACTTTCTATCCCTTTTGGAAATAGTACAGAGGACTACGCCTTTAGGAGATCTCTTCTCTCTCATATTAATGAGCGACATAGAAAAGGCGCAGATCCAGACATGGCAAAAAAATTTGCCCAAGTGTTTGGTGAAGCAGGGCGTTGGATGGATGCTGAAAAGCTGCATGTTAAGGTCATGGAGGCAAGGAAGACGAACCTTGGTGAGGAACATCCTGACACACTGACTGCCATGGGCAGCCTTGCTATAACCTACAAGAATCTGGGCCAGTGGAAGGATGCTCAAGAGCTGGAGGTTCAAGTTATGAAGGCAAGGAAGAGGGCCCTTGGTGAGGAGCATCCCAACACACTGACTGCCATGGGCAGCCTTGCTGCAACGTATCGCAATCTGGGTCAGTGGAAGGATGCTGAAAAGCTGGAGATTCAAGTTATGGAGGCAAGCAAGAGGGTTCTTGGTGAGGAGCATCCCAACACACTGACCGCCATGGCCAACCTTGCTGCAACCTATCGTAGTCTGGGCCAGTGGAAGCATGCTCAGGAGCTGGACCTTCAAGTTGTGGAGGCAAGCCAGAGGGTCCTTGGCGAGGAGCATCCTGACACACTAGCTGCCATGAGCAGCCTTGCTATAACCTATCGGAGTCTGGGCCAGTGGAAGGATGCCGAAGAGCTAGAGGTTCAGGTTATGGAGGCAAGCCAGAGGGTCCTTGGTGGCGAGCATCCCGATACACTGTCTGCCATAGGTAGCCTTGCTGTAACCTATTGGAGTCTGGGCCACTGGAAGGAGGCTGAAAAGCTGGAGATTCAAGTCATGGAGACAAGCAGGAGGCTCCTTGGTGATGAGCATCCTGATACACTGGCTGCCATGGGCAGCCTTGCTGTAACCTATCGGAGTCTGGGCCAGTGGAAGGATGCTCAAGAGCTGGAGGTTCAAGTCATGGAGGCAAGCAGGAGGCACCTTGGTAAGGAGCATCCAAATACACTGGCCGCCATGGGCAGCCTTGCTGGAACCTATCAGCGTCTGGGTCGGTGGAAGGATGCCGGAGAGATGAGGGTTCAGGTCATGGAGGCAAGGAAGAGGAACCTTGGCGAGGAGCATCCTGACACATTGACTGCCATAGGCAACCTTGCTGCTACCTATCGGAGTCTGGGCCAGTGGAAGGAGGCTGAAGAGCTGGAGGTTCAAGTCATGGAGGCAAGCAAGAGGGTCCTTGGTGAGGAGCATCCTGACACACTGACTGCCATGGGTGGCCTTGCTGGAACCTATCAGCGCCTATGCCGGTGGAAGGATGCCAAAGACCTCAGGGCTTATGTCATGGAGGCAAGGAAGAGGGTCCTTGGTGAGGCACATCCTGACACACTGACTGCCATGGGCAGACTTGCTGTAACCTATCAGAGTCTGGGCCAGTGGAAGGATGCTGAAGAGCTGGAGGTTCAAGTCATGGAGGCAAGCAAGAGGGTCCTTGGTGAGGAGCATCCTGACACACTGACTGCAATGGGTGGCCTTGCTGGAACCTATCAGCACCTGGGCCGGTGGAAGGATGCCAAAGACCTCAGGGTTCATGTCATGGAGGCAAGGCAGAGGGTCCTTGGTGAGGCACATCCTGACACACTGACTGCCATGGGCAGACTAGCCGTAACCTATCGGAGTCTGGGCCAGGGGAAGGATGCTCAAGAGCTGGAGATTCAAGTCATGGAGGCAAGCCAGAGGTTCCTTGGTGAGGAGCATCATGTTACACTGACTGCCATGGGCAGCCTTGCTGCAACCTATCAGCGCCTGGGCCGGTGGAAGGATGCTAAGGACCTGAGAGTTCAGGTCATGTATGCAAGGAAGCGAGTTCTTGGTGAAGCACACCCTGACACACTGACTGCCATGGCCAGCCTTGCTGCAACCTATCGGCATCTGGGGCAGTGGAAGGATGCTCAAGACCTGGATATTCAAGTCATGGAGGCGAGCCAGAGGACCCTTGGTGAGGAGCATCCTGACACACTGACTGCCATGGGCAGCCTTGCTGCAACCTATCAGGGTCTGGGCCGGTGGAAAGACGCTCAGGAGCTAAAGGTTCAGGTCAAGGAGGTAAGGAAGAGGGTCCTTGGTAAGGCACATCACAACAGTGTCAGGAGGCTTGTAAAAACTATGTGTTTTTATCTGATTTTCTTGATAAATGAATAAAGACTCAAGAATATGGGCATTGCCTCTTTGATGAATCTGATTGCTTCTTGGGCAACTAGATATGATAAAATGAGGAAGTGATTATCATTGAGCACTCAATCAATGACACATAACTGAAATTGAACTGAGGGGTTGGCTCAATGATGTGGGTAAGGTGGGACTGATGTAGTGGGCCACCCATGGGGCTCATAGATATATAGAACCAGATGATAGAACAAATATTTAGATATCTAGTCAGTGTATGAGTTCTAATTCTGTTCCAGACAGCAAGTACAATTTAAAGTCCTTTTCTAGGTTCATTTGAATGTTTAGAAGTGAGTGGAGTCCAAAGGGATATTTCTGGCTAGGGTAAGATAGAATAAAATCTTTGTATTTCTAGGGAAAAAAATGATTTTTGTTTACTGGTTCTGGATTGGAGAGCCCACATTTGGACAGGGTAGAGGGTGATTATAAATCGAGAAAAACAAGAATATGATGGGGATTATTCTACAGGGGGTTTCAGAAGATAGGGATTATATGAACACACATACTTTGCACTGCAGACAGTCAGCATAAATGACCTTTTCCCTGAGATCTAATGTATATGTGCCTGCGTACACACTCAATCTCTCTCTGTGTCCCTTCCAAAGGCCAGTCAAATAGTTTCGACTCATTGCCCTACTTGCATCCCATGAGCTCTGGTGCCTTCATATGACATTTGTGGTGTCATAGAAAATGATTTTTTGTTTATTCCCATTTGAGCCATCTCTCCAGACCAGCGCTTGATCAAGGCACAAGTGCCCCGCTTGGCTAGATCTATTGGCTGATCATTAGCTGTTTGACTGCTGTCCATGACATCATGACATCATTAATACTCCTGTCAACCTGTTTAAATAGTAATTGTATTAGTTAAAAGGCATTTATTACAACAAGGAGACACCCCCTTTTCAAGTTCCAACTCCACTCCAAGTTCCACTTGCTGCACTCCCAATTCTACTTCTGCCAGTTCTGACTCCTTCACACTGCAGGCATATAAAGGTTTTCTTGTCTGAAAAACTGTTCAAAAAACTGTCAAGATATTCCAAATATTTTTAATGTTTTTTATGTAAAAAAAACTCTAATAAAATTTTGTGTTTTTATTAGAATTTGTTGAGCAAGAAAATTGTAAAAAAATTCAAAGTTTTTTTCAGGGCTTTTTATGGGTTTCTTTGTGTTTTCTGTGCCACTTTTACCTGATTGCTAATCCATTAGTTGTTACCCACTTGCACTCTTGGCCTACTAACTCTGGCTCTTTGTATATTCTCTTGACCTAGCTCAACCCATTCATCCTACGCTCTGATGACTGCATCGGTTTATCGCTTACAATCACTCGCTCTGACAACTGCATCGGTTTCATTCACTAACTCACTGCCAGCTCATACTTTAGTCTCTGTCCTGTGTCCATCCAGCCCCAGTTCATATCCGCTTGCTAGGCAATAATATATGTACTTAAAAAATTAGCTCTGAATGTACTTTTTATTAGTGCTAAACAAGCTAGAATTAAGGTCTTTTTGAGCTGAAAAAACAGTACAAAGTGGGACATTTTCACCACTAGAAATCAGTTCATGGTCGAAGGGGCTGGGAGCGCTTCAGGAGCTAAAAATCAGTGCTCAAGTACTGATTTTTAGCTGGTTTTGTACTGAAACTCAAGTTCCGTTTCACCTTATTTTTAGGTGCCAGCACTTTCTGCAGTGCGTAGTGAGATGGCATACTATGGTGCATGTGCACCGTACTGAGGCCGCGAGGGGACGGTTCAGGTGAACCGCAGGTGCAGGCGTAGGAATGGGTGTCTGAATTTCGGACCCTTGTATTTCACAACAGGTCGTACACGTATTTACAACCTGTTGTACATGATTCCAACAACTGGCGTTTGACGCCTGCCCCGGGGCAACGATCACCCTCCTTCACGCAGCACTTTAGCTGGGCCTTCCATACATCCGTACTATTCAGCGTGCACTAGATTTCTGTGTTATGTTTGGTTCTGGCTTGGGACAATACATTGTCGTCCTCTGCAATATAGCAGTCAATGTAAAGCGTCTTCTGTACAACAAAATCTATAAATAAACGAGTTCCCAGGGCCGCCATGTCACCTCAACCATTTCATCCATAGGGGTGATAGGACCATAAGCGAGCACCACCGCTTAGAGAGTGGGCCTATAGAGGTTCTCCGCCAGTCAGCGTGAAGCTCAGAATCTTTGGAGAGCTCAAATTTCAACGTTTGCCATCCTTCTCTTCACTTACATCTCTCACTAAAACTTGTAGGTAGTAACTACAAGTTCGGGTCACTGGGCTCGTTGACAGGTCGTGCCTATTCCCACGTTCTCACCACAGTTGCCTGGCACTGCCTCCTTCTCTCTCGCAGGACCACCCTGACCTCCAACTCTTCCATGGACCATAATCAGCAGATGGCCATGGCTTCCCCTTCATCCAGGGATGGCGAAACGGTGCTGATCATAAAGCCATCTTTGGTACGTTCAACGGTAAGCAAAGTTTATTCTGGTGCCCTAAGTGATCAAGAGGACTGACTGCCTATCTCATGAATGTTCGTGAATAGGTCAAATTACCATCTACTTCTGGCCTTTCCTCAGGGAGAACGGAGGTTGAATCTACCCCCACGACGCTAACCGATGAGCATCAGCGTGCAGGGCTCAGGTTACTTTCACTCGGTAATGTTTTCACGCTTGTTAGCTGCCACCTTCTAACTCCCTCAGCAGATGGCGGGGGAATCCGTGGCTTGTCCAAACTCATCATACTACAGGAAATCATGCAAAGAATCCAGCGCGAAGAAGGGCGACCCACCGTCCCCCTTCCTTGTGAATATTTCGACTTGATCTGCAGTACGAGTACGGGCGGGTAAGTTACTTTCTTCTCGGTCACCGTTGTTCGCTAATACGTTCCATGCAGGCTCATAGTGCTCATGCTGGGCCGCCTTCGCCTGCCCGTAGATAAAGCGATTGAAGCCTATGGCACATTCGCCGAACGAGTCTTCTCGGAGAAGAAACCAATTTGGAAGGACAGAATGTTCAAGGCTAGCAATTTGGAGAACACTATCAAGGCCATCATCCAGGAATCGACTGGTGACCCTGATCCACGCATGTGCGATGCAAGGCCGAGCAGAGAGGTGTGCAAAACGTATGTTCACGTTGCCGCTCTTTCTTGACTTGGCACATAGTTGACCGTCGCCAGTTCCATCTGCGCGATGCCCGCAAAGTACATGAGCACACCCCAGCTCTTTCGTACGTACAGTGTCGGCAAATACGAATCATTCGACTGCGCTATATGGGAGGCCGCACGTGCTACATCTGCCGCTCCTACTTTTTTCAAACAGACTTTCATTGGCAAACCATCTATGCGTGAACCATTTGTCGATGGCGGCCTGGGTTGCAACAATCCGATCAGGCATATCCTCAGAGAAGCAGAACACATCTTTCCGCATCAACATATTGCTTGCGTTGTCAGCATCGGTACTGGACATGTCACCACTGCCAGCCTGCCGGCACCTGGTCTGTTTAATAACATCATACCATTAAGTGTAGCAGAGGTATTGAAGAAGATAACGACAGAATGTGAGGCAACAGCTGAGCAAACCGGGCAGCGCTTCAGATCTGCACCGAATGTCTACTTTCGGTTCAATGTGGAGCAAGGAATGCAAAGTGTAACATTGGCAGAGTGGAAAAGGTTACCCGAGGTGACAACACACACATTAGAGCATCTTCGGCGGGGACAGGTAGATGAGATGGTAACGGCTGCTTTCATTGCTCTCAGGGAGCGCCAGGAAGTGATACCTGCTGCACACCTCAGTATGTACAATTTGCAATGGCTCACAGCTGATGACATATGTTTTATGATAGAGACTGTAGCTGTAGGCACCATCAGCCAACAACTATCAGGTAAACAGAGAATGTGCCATAAGGCTTGTCCTCCACCAACAAGCATATTTAATGGAAGAGTTGATATCCTTCTGCAACTTGAGGGATACTTCATCTCAGACCAGACATCTGCTGCTAAGGAGGAACAGCGTATCTTTGTCTTGTATGGGCTTGGTGGAGTGGGAAAAACCCAGATTGCGTTGACGTTCATTGATAAGTTTTATCAATAGTGCCATAGTTTACCCAGGTCTGTTATGTTTCAACTAATCTGTTTTATATTTAGGTTTTGGAGGGTCTATTAGGTGGATGCAAGTAGGGTGTCCACTATAAAGTCTGGCCTAGAGGACATTGCTTGGGAAGGGGGTATTGGTGATACTGCAGAGGATGCTCTTTTCTGGCTTTCTGGACAACACCAAGCATGGCTGCTCTTCCTGGAAAATGCTGATGACTGAGATATAAACCTTCGAAAGTACTTCCCAGCATGCAAGCATGGAAACATCATTGTGACAAGTCGCAATGTGGAGTGCCGTGTGCATGCACCCAGCTCCAACTGTCATGTGTCAGGCATGAATCCTGATGAAGCAGTTCATTTGCTCCTCATGGTCTCTATAACCAAAGGCTCCACAAAGGATCATAGTGTGGCAGCTCTGATTGCCAAAGAACTTGGTTATCTTGCCCTGGCCATTATACAAGCAGGTGGCTATATCTCAAAGGGATGCAGCTGAAATGAATACCTGGATATTCTCCAGAAGGATCATGCTCAACTAATGAGCAAGCACTCTGTACAAATGATAGATGATTATCAGTGGGCAGTGTATGCGACATGGGAAATTAGCTTTAAAAGGCTAAGCCCCATAGCAGCAAGGCTGCTACACCTGTGTGCATTTCTACATTATAGCAGTATTTCCAAGAGCATCTTTAAAAAGGCAGCTCTCATGGATCCAGAGGGGCCATTTGATGATGCAAAACAGTTTCTGGATAACTTTGAAATGCCAGATGGTAGCTGGAGTGACTTCCAATTTCAGGAGGCCATTAATGAATTAACTTGTTACTCATTGATCACCACAAATGAGGCAGATTATACATTTTTCTTTCATCCAC
Source organism: Gautieria morchelliformis (assembly GCA_015179125.1). Classification (NCBI taxonomy): domain Eukaryota; kingdom Fungi; phylum Basidiomycota; class Agaricomycetes; order Gomphales; family Gomphaceae; genus Gautieria; species Gautieria morchelliformis. The sequence continues at coordinate 35,207 of WHVA01000176.1, read as the reverse complement.
TAGTACATGCTTGGGTTGGAGAAAGGGTGGGGTGGTAGAGCAGGAGCATAACCAACAGTGCACAATGCAGATACTAGCACTGTCTATCCCAGTTGGAAATAGCACAGAGGACTATGCCTTTAGGAGATCTCTTCTCTCTCATATTAATGAGCGACATAGAAAATGTGCAGATCCAAACATGGCAGAAATATTTGCACAAGTATTTGGTGAAGCAGGGCGATGGATGGATGCTAAAAAGCTGCATGTTAAGGTTGTGGAGGCAAGGAAGAGGGGTCTTGGTGAAGAAGATCCTGACACACTAACTGCCATTGGCAGGCTTGCTGCAACCTATCGGAATCTGGGCCAGTGGAAGGATGCTCAAGAGCTGGAGATTCAAGTCATGGAGGCAAGCAGGAGGGTCCTTGGTGAGGAGCATCCTGACACACTTACTTCTGTGGCCAACCTTGCAACAACCTATTGGAGTCTGGGCCGGTTGAATGATGCTCAAGAGCTAGAGGTTCAGGTCATGGAGGCTAGGAAGAGGGTCCTTGGTCAGGAGCATCCTGATACACTGACTGCCATGGGCAGCCTTGCTGGCACCTATCAGCGTCTGGGATCGTGGAAGGATGCTGAGGAGCTGAGGGTTCAGGTCATGGAGGCAAGCAAGAGGATCCTTGGTGATGAGCATCCCCACACACTGAAAGCCATGGGTGGCCTTGCTGGAACCTATCAGCGACTGGGCCAGTGGAATGATGCTGAAGAGCTGAGGGTTCAGGTCATGGAGGGAAGGAGGAGAGTCCTTGGTGAGGAGCATCCCGACACCCTGACTGCCATGGGTAGCCTTGCTGTAACCTATAGGAGTCTGGGCCACTGGAAGGATGCTGAAGAGCTTGAGATTCAAGTCATGGAGGCAAGCAAGCGGGTCCTTGGTGAGGAACATCCTGATACACTGACTGCCATGGGCAGCCTTGCTGTAGCTTATCAGTGTCTGGGCTGGTGGAAGTATGCTGGGGAGCTCGAGGTTCAAGTCATGGAGACAAAGAAGAGGGTTCTTGGTGAGGAACATCCTGACACACTCACTGCCATGGGCAGACTTGCTGTAACCTATCAAAGCCTGGGCTGGTGGAAAGATGCTCAAGAGCTGGAGATTCAAGTCATGGAGGCAAACAAGAGGGACCTTGGTGAGGAGCATCCCAACACACTAGCTGCCATGAGTAGCCTTGCTGGAACCTATCAGCGTCTCGGCCAGTGGAAGGTTGCTGAACAGCTGAGGGTTCAGGTAATGGAGGCAAGGAAGGGGGTTCTTGGTCAGGAACATCCTGATACACTGAGTGCCATGGGCAACCTTTCTGCAACCTATCGGTGCCTGGGCTGGTGGAAGGATTCTGAAGAGCTTGATATTCAAGTCATGGAGGCAAGCAAGAGGGTCCTTGGTGAGGAGCATCCCAGCACACTGACTCCTATGGGTGGCGTTGCTGCAACCTACCAGCGTCTGGGCCAGTGGAAGGATGCTGCAGAGCTGAGGGTTGAAGTCATGGAGGTAAGGAAGAGGGTCCTTGGTGAGGAGCATCCCAACACACTGACTGCCATGGGCACCCCGGCTGTAAGCTATCACAATCTGGGCCAGTGGAAGGATGCTGAAGAGCTTGAGATTCAAGTCATGGAGGCAAGCAAGAGGGTCCTTGGTGAGGAGCATCCTGACACACTGACTGCCATGGGTGGCCTTGCTGGAACCTATCAGCGTCTGGGCCGGTGCAAGGATGCTGAAGAGCTGAGGGTGAGGGTTATGGAGGCAAGGAAGAGGGTCCTTGGTGAGGAGCATCCTGATACACTGACCGCTATGGGCAACCTTGGTGCAACCTATTGGAGCCTGGGCCGGTGGGAGGATGCTAAAGAGCTGGAGGTTCAAGTCATGGAGACAAGCAAGAGTCTCCTTGGTGAGAGGCATCCTCACACCCTGACTGCCATGGGCAGCCTTGCTGCAACCTATTGGAATCTAGGCCAGTGGAAGGATGCTGAAGAGCTGGAGGTTCATGTTTTGGAGGCAAGGAAGCAGGTCTTTGGTGAGGAGCATGCAAACACATTGACTGCCATGGGCAACCTTACTGCAACCTATTAGAGCCTGGGTCGGTGGAAGGATGCTGAAGAGCTGGAGGTTCAAGTCATGGAGGCAAGGAAGAGGGTCCTTGGTGAGGAGCATCCTGACACACTGACTGCCATGGCCAACCTTGCTGCAACCTATGAGAGCCTGGGCCGGTGGAAAGATGCTCAAGACCTAAAGGTTCAGGTCATACAGGCAAGGAAAAGGGTCCTTGGCAAGCAGCATGGCAACACTGTCAGGAGGCGCCCTCTCTTCCAGTTCCCACTCCACTTCAAGTTCCATTTGCTGGGCTTCCAATTACACTTCCGCCAGTTCTGACTGCTTTGCTGTCATGACCCATTTATTCTTGTATCAAGTTAACCTCATTTTCCGTTTTCATCCCTCCACCTCTATGTTCACTCCTTTCGCTCTTCACCGAATTTGCTGAAAGACCATATGCTACTCACATCATTCGCCAGTAGGCATGTCATCAAAGACAATCGACATCCTTTACCCGGTGTGATGGTTCATCACTGGCTCCATCACCTTCCCGATTCAACCCCCTTCGGGTGTTCCTATGGCTAGGATGCATTCGCAGGATGTCCTACCGGTAGATCGTGTGAGATTGACCAAGCAGACCAAGAGTCTGTGCAGTGTAACATGTATGCAGGTCTCAAGGCGTGTTTTCTTACATAGATACCTTTGTCCTCTTTCCCCCCATTATTTCATGTTCGCACTCCTCCTTTATTCTATTATATATGTGTTTCACCTATTTGTATCCTGACTGCGTACCCCTATCCCACCCTGACTCAAAATGGCCTCTTTGCCATTCACTGATATCATATGAGCATTTGGTATAAGTAGTTTACATTCGCCTGTATATTCTGCAGTTCAATTACCATATGTCTATCTTGTGCAAAAGTTGACCTCACTGTGACTATCATCTTAAGTACTTTTCTGTAGACTACTATCTTAGACCAGAGGCAGACTTGAGTACTACTTCACCTTTACTACTTTAGTCTTCAAACCATTCAGGGTGCTGTCGGTGAAAGGCTCCAAAGGAGCACCTTCACTGGCGAAAGGATTGTTACTACTAGACAACCTTTCCATGAGACCTTGCACGTTACATCATCAATTATCACAGGCTATTTCACTTTGACTGTAGACAGGGAGAGCTCCATTTGAGTAGCCCCATTACCTCATAATCCTTTATTAGGCTTGGCATTGTTTGCCAAACTACACACCTCATTTCACAAGCCATGGGCATTCACTGTGTTCACTAATACACACTATTACCACCTAAAATCCAATCTTGACATTCACCACCTGTGCTCCACTTCCATACTTCCACCATACAAGTTACTCATAAAGTGTATGTACTATGAGATCAGAAACTATATAGTATACTAGGTGATACCCATGCTTCACATGGGGGTGTAGGTCAAATGCATTGGTAAGGTCAAATGCATCAGCAAGGTCAAACACATTGGGTAAATCAAACATGGGATAAGTGAAACTCATCTGATTGGAATCCAAAGTAGCTCTAAGTCACACATCAAGGTAGGTAATGACTCTACACATTTCTCCCATGTCTGCATGTCCCCTACCTCACATGTAGCATGTCCCCATGCATAGTGTATCCTCAAGTATAGTGTGCATAGCAACTCCACACATAACATGTCCCCAAGTATAGTGTGCATAGCACGTCCTTTGTTTGTAGCATGACCCCCAACTATAGAATGTGTAGAATGTCCCTTGTTTGTAGGGTTTTCCCCAGGTATAGCATGCGTAGCATGTCCCTAGTTTGTACCGTTGTCAAGATTGGTTTTTAGGCGTTAATATCGTGTATTAGTGAACACAGCCAATGCCCGAATAACTTGTGTGAATAAGTATGCCGTTCGGCGAATAGGGTGAACCAATAAATGTTCAGAAGATAAGAGGGCTGCCTGATCGGGGCTCGCCCTATCTACAGTCGAAGCGAAATAGCCCGTGGCACTTGACTATGTAACATGGAAGGTGTCACGGAAAGGGTGTCTAAGTATCGACAATCCTTTCGCTGGTGAAGGTGCTCCTTCAGAGTCCTTCGCCGACAGCACAGAAAATGGTTCGAAGGCTAAAGTAACGAAGGTGAAGTACGAAAACTCACCAGTGGTGCTCAAGTCCTCCTCTGGTCGAAGATAGGAATCTACAGGTGAGGGTTCAAGACGATGATCACAGTGAGGTCAAGTTTGCACAAGATGGACCTATGATAGTTGAACTGGGGAATATACATGTGAATGTAAACTACTTATATCGAATGCTCGTAAGGTATCGGCGAATAGGAAAGAGGCCATCATGAGTCAGGGTTGGATAGGGGTGCGCAGTCAGGATACAAATAGATGAAACAATCATACAATAGAGTGGGAGAGGAGTGCTAACATGAAACGACGGAGGGAAAACAGGGTGAAGGCACTTATGTACGAAACCACGTCTTGGGACCTGCATATACACCACCCTGCACGTGTAAGGGAAACCCTGGCTGGTTGTGGAGATCACACTACCACACAACTGACAAGGGGAAATCCAAAGTATGTATAAATGAACAGAGTATACAACAGAGGGGATTCTCACCTGACAAGGGGAAATCCAAAGAGAAAGGTCTAAGGACCCCCAATGTCAACGAGCCCGTATTATACTATGCTACGCAGCCAGGGACAACACTTGGCACCCGCCATCAACCCTGCATCCCCCTGACCTCCCTGACCTTTGATTGACCCTTGATGCCACCTATTACCTGAGTCGCTTGATTTCCGACACTGTTCCGAGAGCGGAAGTCAGAAATTGGAGTGGAACTGGCAAGGAGAACAGAACTGGTGGAAGTTCTCCCAGAAGCGGAATCATTTCCGAAAGCGGAGGCGGAGATGGAATCGGAACCAGAACCGGAGTCGGAAATGGAGTCGGAACTGTGTGTGGTGTCAGAACTGGAAATGGAAAACAGGGTGTCCCCTGACATCACCCCCCCTCTAGCGTGCTGCGTCCTCAAAGCATGGGACATGAGGGATTGAAATGCCAGTGAGCGGATTCGGCGAGGGGCCCCAGGGTGTGTCCTATAGAACTTGCGGAGTTTGTCCGGAGCAGAGACATCTTGCTCCAGGACCCACAAATTCTCCTCATACCCATACTCTTCCCATTTCACAAGGAATTGGAGTCGTCCTCGCACAAACCGGCTGTCCAGGATCCGTTCTACCACATAGTGCTCTTCCCCATCTACAATTTCCAGTGGAGGTGGCGGATGAGCCTTCCGACCTGGAATTGGGTCCTCAAGCATAGGGAGTAACTTCACCATGTTGAAGACGGGGTGGAGGCGGGACATGGACATCGGAAGTCGGAGGCGGTATGCATTCCGTCCAACCCTCCACATCACTGTGAAGGGCCCACGGTAGCGGTGGGCAAGCTTCTGCGAAGGGCGTGTGGTGTGGATGTCACTTGCATCTAGATACACCTTGTCTCCAACTTGGTACTCCGGGTGGGAACCTGGCGTTGGTTGTAGTACCTTGCCATGTCATCCTTGGCCTTCGCAAGGGCCAACTTGGCTTCCGAAAGGGTGGAGTCCATGCTGTCTCGGAACTCATTGACTGTCTCGAGTCGGGACTCTGCCTGATGTGGCTTGAAGCCCATCTGTGGGTGTTGTCCGGAGTCAAGCATGAAGGGAGTCTGTTGTGTGGTGGAATGTACGTGGTTGTTGTATTGGAATTCCGCCAGTGGAAGTAACTCATCCCAGTCATCCTGACTCTCATTGACAAGGAGGCGGAGATATTGCTCCAACTCCTGATTGACCTGTTCCGTTGTCTGTCCGTCACCCTGTGGATGGTACGCTGTGGTGGTAGCCAGCTTTATGCTGAGCAGGCGGCAGAGCTCCCGAGTCAGTTCCACGACAAACTGCGGACCTCAGTCAGAAATGACTTGCTTCAGGAGCCCATGCAACTTCCAGACATGCGCAAGGAACAGGCAGGCTGCTCCAAGGGCTGTGATAGTCATGTGCGTCGGAATGAAGTGGGACACCTTGCTTACCAAGTCCACAATGTTCATGATCGCATCGTAGCCATGAGACTCTGGGAGTTCAATGATGAAGTCGACACTGATGGTGTCCCAGCGGGATTCTGGAATCGGGAGTGGAACTAGTTCTCCAACAGGCGGATGTCATTGTGCTTTGGTTCGGAGACAAAGGTCACATGTCTTCATGTACTGTCCAATGTAGTGGGACATCTGAGGCCACCAGTAGTTCCGAGTCACTAACTCCAGCATCTTCCACCTGCCAGCATGCCCAGCGACCCATGTGTCATGGTGCTGGGACACAATGCGGCGGCGGAGGTCCACCCCACCTGGAACATAGACCTTGCCTCTGAAGTGGAGCAGCCCATCACGTTCGGACCATTCCGCTGCCCGTACAGACCGTGAGTGCCCTTTCCAAAGTTCCTCCACCGCCTTCACCACCGACTACTCCTTCTCTCCATTCCGGTACTGCCTCCGGATGTCCCGGAGCATTTCTGCTTCCGCCCCAACTTCCATCACTCCTTCGAGGGTGTGGCTTGCCCATGGTGCGGCCGGGGTGGTGGTGGAGCATGAAGTCGAACCGGGACAGGTGTAGGGACCACTGTGGTTGTCGTCGGTTCAAATTCTTAGACATGCGGAAGTACTCGAGGTTCTTGTGGTCTGTCAGATCTCAAACGGGCATAGAGCACCCTCAAGGAAGTGTTGCCACTCCTCCAGCGCTTGGATGATTGCCAGCATCTCCTTGTCGTGGATCTCATAGTTCCGCTCGACCCAACTAAGGCTTTTAGAGAAGAAGGCAATCGGATGCCACCCCCCACCATCTTCCAATGACTGTTGTGACAAGACTGATCCGGTAGCTGTGGCGGAAGAATCCACCTCGACTCGATAAGGGCAAGAGTCGTCGGAAAGATCAGGACCGGGGCAGAAGTGATCAGCTCCTTGGGATTGTCAAAGGAGGCTTGTTCCGGCTCTCCCCACCGCCATCCAACCTCCTTCTTGGTGAGGTTGAAGAGGGCATGGGCGGCAGGAGAAGTCCTTGATGAACCGCCAGTAGAAATTGACAAACCCAATGAAGGACTGGACCTCCTTCTTATTCCGTGGCACAGGCCAATCCAATACACCGGAAAGTTTGACCGGGTCCATTTCCACGTTTCCTTCCGACACAACCACCCCAAGATACTCTATCTGCGTCTGCTCAAATTTGCACTTTTCCGGCTTGAGACACAGGTTGTACTCCCGGAGCCGTTCCAGCACTCTCCACACGAGCTCTGTAGAGGACAGGAATTATAGGCAGTAGGTTTGGACTTGTTGCTCAAAAGAATAGACTAGAAATTAATTCACTCTCTCAGTGAATTTAGTTGTCACTATAATATTATACACTACCTAGAAATTAATTCACTACAGGATTTCTAGGTCAATAAATCGAAGGAAAACAAGACTAATTTACTTGCCTCTCTCAGTGAATTTAGTTGTCACTGAGAGAGGGGGGAATCTGTCTCTCTGTGCATATACTACCACCCGGCCCTTTAGCGCCCATGGCAGCGCGCGCGCGTCGAAATGATTACGTAAGGGTGCTGGTGGTGAAAAGAAGAAAAACAAGTCGAGATACAAATACAAATCTTTGATAGAAAATTTCGGAAAAATTCTGAAAAATAATGTGATCATAGTAGAACAATCTGACAAGAAATTGGAAGGAAATACGAATGGTGGAATCTATTTGGCTTGACTTTGGTGCAGGAGCATAAATGCACCCAATAACCTCCCGATGTTCTGACATTGTTTTTGTGAAGACGAGGATGTCATCGAGGTAGATGCAGACAACCCCTTCTGCTATCATGTCACAGAAGATGTCATTCATCATCGTCTGGAATGTGGCAGGACTGTTGGTGAGGCCAAAGAACATGACCTGTGGCTCAAAGAGTCCTCGGTTGGTGCAGAATGAAGCCTTCCACTCGTCTCCCATCCACATTGAACACTGGGATTGCACGTTGCAACTTCCGCGTGGTCAGTCAGTTCCGTTCCACATAGTCCTGGTCTATAAGCTGACCAGTGGCCCTGCGATCGACAAGGGTGGGTCCGGATTTGACTTCCACCATATCTGTCCTCTGGATCTCCACCTTAATGACTAGTGACTTGGGGCCAGGGGTGGCAGCAACAACATAGCACTTCGGGAGGCGTCTCTCCCAAGGGCAGATGCGGGATGGACGGGGTGTCGGATTTGGTTTTTGTGTGACTTTATCCGGTGGGTCTGTACAAAGTGAGGGGAGTGGGGGCTTCTCATTCTCTACTTCAAGACAGGAAAACCGGTTATGTACAGGCAGCAGGGGCACACATCCCACCCGCTGCGCGTCACAAAATCCGACGCATCTTCCACTTCCGATGCACCATGTTCCGCTTTTTCGGAGATTTCTTCCACAGTGGGCACTCTGGAAGGAGCTCGAGTTTCTCCTCTGTGGTCATAAGCCAGATGTCAAAGGCTTGGGGGCACTCGCGGGCATAGTGGCCTAGTTGTCCACATCGGAAGCAGGTGATGATTCTGTTGCCTTTTCCATGCATGCAGTCAACATCCATCGGGGCAGGGCCACTCTTCAAGGGAGGGGGGCTAGGGTTCCTAATAGGAGCAGGCGGAACAACCATCGGAAATATTTTCCGTGTGGGAATGAATGCACTTCTGGGTTTTGGCACGGGTGGAGTAGGATGAGCGGAACTGCGTGTCATGTTCCGGTTTGTCTCCACAAAGGCCTTGTTTGCTTCCCTGTTTTGGGACACCCTCCGCACAGCTTGGTACCACCCTTCCAGGTCATCGAAATCCGGAGCTCCATCCCCAAGCAGCGCAACTTGGTTCTGGAGTGTCAGATCAAGCCCTCGTCGGAATTTGATGACGATTGTCTTGTCATCGTCATACTCCGCAAGGTCGATGAGCTCCTGGAAGCGGTCAATGTAGTCATCGACAGGATCCTTGGCCTGGTACCAGCTGGTCCCCTCGAGCTTCGTAAGGGCTGTGAGCTGCTCATTTTTCGGGCAGAACTGGTCGGAAAATGTTTTCTCGAAGGCGTCCCAGTCCCGGAAGTAGTTCCCCTTGCCCTTTGCTTCAGGTCGGATCACCTTGTTTGCAAAACGGGCTGCGCGGTCCAACTTGAAAAAGGACAATTCCCAGTGAATCTGAGCCTGGTCGTTCGGAAATAGGTCTCCGACAATTGCAAAGTAGATGCTGCATGTGTTGAAGAATGCACATCCCGTCTCCCGATCTCCGTCAAAGTCCGCCGGAGTTGCGGTTTTGACCTTTGCCAACTTCACGGGCATCCTCTCTTCCGCCACTTCTGCTTTTCCGAAATCTGGCTCATCCAGCATGGCATTTCCACCACTTTGTGGAATATCTAACTTAGCCAAAATCGCTTGTAAGGCTGTTTCAATTGCATCAGTCTTCATCCGGTTCCGCGTCAATTCCTCCTCCATATTCCGAAGACGATCGTCCGGATCCATGTAAGAAGGAGAAATATGGGACGGGATTTCCGGGGTTGGGAGCTCGAAGTAAGAAGAGGGGCTGTCATATGCCATGTGTGCGGAAGAGGTTGCGATCTCCAAGTCACTGTCTCCGATTCCGAACGCACCTAGAATGCAACGCGCAGTACGACCGCCGGTCCTCTAGGGGAGAGACTTTTCTGCTGTAAGGGCAACCCTGGCTTGTTGTGGAGATCACACTACCACACAACTGACAAGGGGAAACCCAAAGTATGTATAAATGAACAGAGTATACAACAGAGGGGATTCTCACCTGACAAGGGGAAATCCAAAGAGAAAAGTCTAAGGACCCCCAATGTCAGTGAGCCTGTATTATACTATGCTGCGCAGCCAGGGACAACACTTGGCACCCGCCATCAACCCTGCATCCCCCTGACCTCCCTGACCTTTGATTGACCCTTGATGCCACCTATTACCTGAGTCGCTTGATTTCTGACACTGTTCCAAGAGCGGAAGTCGGAAATTGGAGTGGAACTGGCAAGGAGAACAGAACTGGTGGAAGTTCTCCCAGATGCGGAATCATTTCCGAAAGCGGAGGCGGAGATGGAATCGGAACCAGAACCGGAGTCGGAAATGGAGTCGGAACTGTGTGTGGTGTTGGAACTGGAAATGGAAAACAGGGTGTCCCCTGACAGCACAGACTCTTCGTCTGCTGGGTCAATCCCACACGACCTACAGGTGGGATGTCCGTGAATGCATTCTGGCCATATGAACACCTAAAGGGGTTGCATTAGGAAGATGATGGGGCCAGTGATGGACCATCCTGCCGGGTAAAGGATGTCAATCGCATTTGATGGCGTGCCTGCTGGCGAATGATGCAAGCAGCGAACAACCATTTGGCAAATGGGGCAAACAGCGAATGGAGTGAACATAGGGGAGCAGTGGTTGAAGAGTAGGGCGAACTCAGGCAAAGATGCAGAGGGAGCGATGAGGGGGAACGTAGAGGGAGCGAGGTATGGGAAATAGATGGGTCATGACAACCGTGTCCCCCAAGTGTCTTGTGTGTAGCATGTCCACAGAGTGTAGCATGTCCCCATGTGTAGTGTGTCCTCACACATAGCATGGCCTCACATGTAGCATGTCCCCACATGTAGTGTGTCCCTAAAGCATAGTGTGTGTCCCCATCCCCATGCATATTGTGTGTGTCCCCATGCATAGTGTGCATGTCCCCAAGCATAGCGTGTCCCCACACATAGCATGCATGTTCCCACACATAGTGTACCTGTCCCCATGCATAGCGTGTCCCCACACATAGTGTAGAGGTCCCCACACATAGATGTCCCCAAGCATAGCATGTCCCCCACATATAGCGTGTTGATGTATAGTGTGTGTAGCTTGTCCCTTGTTTGTAGCATGTTGCCCTATAGCATGCATTGCATGTCCCTATAGTGGGTGTAGCATGTCCTATAGCATGCATAGCAGTCCCTTGTTTGTAACATGTCCCCCATGTGTAGCATATCCCCACTCAAAGAGAACTTATTGTAGGGGCAAGAGAAAATAAATAAATGTCAGAGGGTTTACAATGAATAATACAGAAATAGACTTATATTTGCAAGGTCATTGATATTTAGCAAAGTCAGAGAAATTTATTCATATCTATGTTTTGACATACTTAGTTTGAAAAACAAAAACAAAAACCACATTGCAAGGAAAAACTGTTGTCATTAATTTTGAGGAAACTTATTGATATCTATTTTCAATAAAATTTCTAAAAAAATGTACAGTACATATATTCACATACATATTTCTTTAGCAAAGTCAGGGAAATTTATTGATATATATTTTCGAAAAATTCTTCAAAAATATATATAATATGTTAAAATACAAAAGAAATTTTTTTTACAAATAAAGTAGCTGTCAGATGGACTACATAGAGATAACCAAGAGACAGCAAACCACAGGAAGAGAAAGCCAGCCAGAGTCAGAGCCAGCTACAGCAAGACAAAGCCAGTCAGAGACAGCCAGAGACAGCAAGCAACAGCATAAGAAAGCCCCAGGATAGCCAGGTAAGTGAGAGAAAAATGCCAGGACAGGTTGTGTGGTGCTCCTGAACTTTATACTGCACGCATGTGTCGTGCACGGACCATGCTCGCATATGGACGTGATCATCATGAACTGGTCACATGACCATGGTGCTCACGGCTGCGCCACTCACATCTCCACTGACAAACTAATGACCAATCCTTGATCAGCTGCACCCACAACACCACAGAGCTTGTTTCTAATATAGGAATATTATGTAACTACTATTTCCAATATATAAGAATCCTAGGGGTAGGCTTGGTTCACACCAGGATATGCCTGGATGGGACCTGTGGGATAAGCCTGCAAAGATATGAGACCACCAGGGACCTGTGCCAGCAGCTTATTGAAACTCAGTGTTTTAGTCAGCATTATGTAAAACACTCATAATCACCCCACATTTAACTTTAGTACTAGGTGGGTACCCACACTTCATGCGGGGGTGTAGGTCAAATGCATCGGTAAGGTCAAGTGAATCAGTAAGGTCAAGTGCATTGGGGTAAATAAAAGCATCATGCAAAATATATCCCTGTTCATATAGTATCATGAATCATGTATGCACCCACAGAACAGCCGAACATGCAGACCTCCCTCTCGACCTCTGGGATGGCCCTCCCAGCGACTCAGGACATGAAAGTGGTAATGGTCTTGGCAGAATCATCAGAGATTATAAGATTGCACCTATTGTCATAATCCACAGGTTTCAAAGCTTGTGCATTGTGAAATAGATCCAATAGTGATCTTGGGGATCCAGAATTTTGACAATGTGGTTTTATCGATATGCCAGCTGATCCTCTGGTGACACTCTCACAGAACCAGAAACAATACCAAAATCAGAAATGGGGGAAGACCCAAAGTGCAGTTGGATAGCATGTCCTCACACATAACGTGTCCCCACAAGTAGCGTGTCCCCACATGTATTGTGTCCCCACAGGTGGCATGTCCCCCCACATAACATATCCCACATGTAAGGGTAGCGTGTCCCCACATGTAATGTGTCCTCACAGGTAGCGTGTCCCCACACGTAACGTGTCCTCACATGTAATGTGTCCCCACAGGTAGCATGTCCCCCACACATAAGATGTCCCACATGTAACGTGTCCCCACAGGTAGCATATCCTCACACATAACGTGTCCTCACAGGTAGTGTTTCCTCACACATAACATGTCCTCACAGGTAGCATGTCCCACATGTAACGTGTCCTCACACATATCAGGGACATATATCAATATCTATTTTGTGACATATATAAAATAGCAAAAGAAACCACATTTAAGCAGCTGTTGTCATTAATTTTAGCAAAGTCAGGATAATTTATTGATATCTACCTTGTGAAAAAATGTCAAAAAAATGTACAGTACATTTAAGCTGAAGCTGGTATTAATTTTAACAAAGTCAGGACAATTCATTGATATCTATATTTATTTTTCAAAAAAAAGGCAAAAGAAAAACACACTACATTAAAACAGAAGTTGTTATTAACTTTAGCAAAGGCAGAATAAGTTATTGATGTCTATTTGCGAAAAAATATCAAAGAAATGTACAGGATATTTAAGTTGACTGTTATTAAGGTTAGCAAGTTAGATTTATTGATGTCTATTTGCGAAAAAATATCAAAAAAATGTACAGGATGTTTAAGTTGACCATTATTAAGGTTAGCAAGTTAGGTTTATTGATATATATTTGCGAAAAAATATCAAAAAAGATACAGGACATTGAAGCAGCAGCTGGTGTCAATTCACAGCTAGCAGAGAAGCCCAGAGACACCCAGAGACACACACAAAGATACCCAGAGCCCAGCCAAAGCAATAGTAAGCTCACCAGTACAGCGAGAACACAGGAAGACACCAGTGGGGAATATGGTTCTGCAGCATCGCTCTCTTTATACCGAGCGAAGGGTCGTGCACGGACCACCCTCGCGTATGGTCATGATGAACGCAAACCAGTCACATGACCTGGGACGCTGCGCAGCAGCATCAATGGTCTGGCCTTGGCCAGGGGCCTAGGGCTTGCGTCCAATTGGCCAGCTGACTAAGGCCGACCTAAAACCTGACATAAGCACAACGCCCACAGCCCACCGTGCTCGATTCACTTTTAGACTAGGTGGATACCCACGTGGGGTGTAGGTCAAACGCCTCGGTAAGGTCAAACGCATCAGTAAGTCTAACACATCAGTAAGTCTAACACATCAGTAAGTCTAACACATCAGTAAGTCTAACACATCAGTAAGTCTAACATATCAGTAAGGTCAAGTGCATTGGGGAAAATCAAAGTAATCAATTTGCATCAAGTAGATATCAGAAATCAAGGAGCTCTAAGTAATACATCTTTATATACAATGTTGGTTGTGTTCAAACCCTCCTCAAGCAAGACCTTCACTTTGTTCCAGCTTGTTCCACTTGAAACACCAACATACAACTGACCATGTTCAAACACTGGATATCTCAGGTCCAGCCCAACCATACCCAAAGACTGTCCCTGAGACTTGTTGATGGTCATTGCAAATGCCACACGCACTGGAAACTGTCTCCTCTGCAGCACAAATGGTAATTCTCCCTCTGATGGTGAAATAGTGATCCTGGGGATGAAAGCAGTATTTCCTGCATGTGGACCTGAGATGATCCTGACCTCCAACACTCCATTCCTCATCCTCACCAACCGCAACCTTGTCCCATTGCATAGTCCTTGCTTCTTACCCAAATTGTGCAACATCATCAGAGGCACTCCAGGCTTGACTTCCAAGTGAGCAGGAGGAAGACTGCCCATCTCTATGGAATTCAGATACTCCACAGGATACTGCTCTGCAAAGTCGGTTTCCTGATAGAATCTGCACAGTGGAAGACCTGAGCATCACCTGGAAACTGCCTCAACACCATGGAATTGATCTCATTGACCTCAGTATTTCTGGGACAGAGGATGGCCCGCTCTAAAAAATGATTGTCCTGGGCAGGGATTGCATTGCCAATGCCAGGGTATATTTCCTGGATCAGCTCTGCAATTCCAGGGCCACAAACCATGTTTTGAGGGAGTGAGAAGGTATGATCTAGTGGGAGATCCTTTCCCTGACCCACATTCTGCAGCCATTCTGCAAACCGGGCTCTGTCAGGGTCATTTCTCACCCGCATGGTCTCTGTCAGATGGAGGACCTTGATCTTTGGCCACAGATATGACTTCTGAAGGGTAGCTCCCACGATATCCTCCTTTGAGCCTTTGGGGACAATTGGGAGAGTCTTCTGAAAGTCACCTCCAAAGGCAACCGGATGCCACCAAAGGGTCGGTCAGGCTGGTCAAGGAAATCCCTCAGTGTCCTGTCAATGGCCTCTATGGCATGGCGATGCTGCATTGCAGCCTCATCCCAGATGATGAGCCTGGCCAGTCTCAGCATATCAGCCTGGTCAGAGTTCTTTTTGATGGAGGAGAGAGAGCCCTCATGGACAGGAATTGGAATTCCAAGCATGCTGTGAGAGGTTGTCCCATTAGTGAGGATAAGTGCAGCCATTGCAGATGAGGCTACAGCAAGCACAATGAGATTCTCCGCTATACAGGAGTGGATTAGGGTGTTCCATGTGAATGATTTCCCAGCACCACCTGAGCCAGTGACGAAAAACATTTGTCCATTAGGTTTCTCCTGAGCATCTATGTCCAGTGCCGACTGTAATATCTGATCATGTGCAGACCTTTGCCCCTCATTCAGCTTGGGAACCTCCTCATCAGCCTTCTGCCTCTCTTGAACAGGGTCATAGTCCCTCTGCTCAGCTATGAACCTGTTCCCAATCAGGACCTCCCACTCGCCTATCACCCGAGGCATATCTTTAAAGCTGCTCAAGGACATTCCATTATGCTGAAGGAGTTTATCCAAGAGAAAGAGGCCAAAATCATAGACCTTATCATCCCGTGGCTCCTGGATATTGTGTCTGGTTTGGAGCTGATGTCTGAGATCATCACATATGTGCTCCTTGAAGCCGTCCCATAGTCTGTCAGGTTGTGAGGGAATGCAATGACCAAGGATGGTGGCAAAGAAATGTCTGAGCTGAGCGCCTGTTTTCATGCCACTGGCTTCCTGGAGACACAACCTCCACTCCTGATCATCCTCCAGAAGTCCCCTGGCAAGACAGGCCTCCTTGTAAGTAGCACATTGTATGCCATCCACCGTCCTAAGCTCCTCAAAGGATCTGGCCCCCTTGATCACCGTGAGGAGAGTGCGCAAATAAAATCTCTCTCCTGATTTTGGGCTTGCAAAGTGAAGGTGTCCAATGCTATATCCCCTTTGACGTGGTGTCCATACCCTTTCCTCTTTTTGCCAGGTAAAATGCTCAGGAAAATCCACATAGAGCACATCGCGCGCATGAGGGTAGGCAGCATTGGCCTCAAAGTAGGCCATGAGCACTGTCTTTGACCCCTCGACCCTGTTCATGATGGTGAGCGGATCAGCATCAGGATTGAAAATGACTGATTGCTGGTCTTTTTCATGGACTGGCAGTGCCATGACTGCAGGCACCTGGGTGTGGATTTCCCGCTCCAGCAACCTCCAACAGGCCTCATGAGCACTGACATAGCGAGCATCCAGGTACTTCTTTATCTCATCATGGTTGACACCAAACTCCATCGTGGTCCGATCGTGGCCCTTGTATAGATACTTGTGGATATACTTGACGCACCTCACACTGAAGGTGAATTCAAGGTTGATGTGACACCGGAGTTTGAGCAAGAGCAGAGGAGAGTATGGCACAACCCATCTGTTGTCCAGCATGTCACCTCTGACATTGTGCAGCCTTCCATCATTGCGACGACGATATTTTGGATATCCATCTACATTCACAATGGTCTCCTCACAGAATGGCTTTGGGAAGTTTTTCTTGCACTTGCCCTCTTCCATGCAGGGTGCATCTCGATGTCCCTGTCCACAGGGACCATGTGTCATCAGCTCACAGACCAACTGGTGGAGCACAGGATGTGTCTCTGGATCAGGGAACTCTTCTGAAACCATAGAATCCACCTCATGTGGATGTTTGACTTTGGAGTCCCTATTGAACCAGATAAGCAGGTGCATGTGTGGGAGCCCCCTCTTCTGGAATTCAATAGTGTGAACACGAGCGACAGTTTCTCCAAAGATCTTGTCCTTGACTATCAAGTCAATGAGGTATTTCTTTTTGAGGTGAAACACCCGCGACACCAGGTCAGGTCTGTCCTGAGAAGTTTGTCCAGGGAGCAACTCGGCCAATATCTCATCCCACTTTGGATTGGCAGTCATGGTAAGAAACAAATCAGGGGGACCCTTCTTTGTTGTAATGGCTAGGGAGTTCTGGCAGTTTTGATTCATGTCCCGTGTACTTCCTTGAAATGTCGCAGGCAGAATGACTTTTATGCCCAAGCTGTTTGCATCTCCAATGTCATTGTCCAAGCCTCTATATGAATCTACCATCTGGTTATACTGCTCAGCACGCAGAGTGTGTTGATTATCTCTGATCCACCTCAGTCTGCTTTGCTCTGCAGCAGCCCAGGAGTCTACAATGTACTGCTGGAACAATTTGCCACCACGCAGGAGTGTTGTAGGTCCTCTCGCTCTCTGGAACAGACGATACGCATGGTACTGTATTTGGGTGACCTGTCTCCGTCTGTTTGGATTGGCCTGCTGAGCACACTCTGGCTCACGATAAGGAATACCTGGCTGCCATCCAACTCTCCCTTGGGAAAGAGCAAGACATAGTGTAGAGAGGCATAATTCGCATTGGTATCCAATACCCTTCTGAAAGGTCCACCTCTGAGCTGGACAATAATATCCCTAGGTTCAGGGTCGATGCCATCTCCAGGAAGAACGACTGCAATCTCATCTGCAGTTGGGACATTATATCTCCTAGGATCCCTGTGCGCCCTGTTTGTGAGCCTTGCCTGGATGTTACCATTCTGTTCTTGAGCTCTGAGCCTCTCAGCTGCTTGTTTATATGTGGCGACATGAGGATTGCACAGCAGGAGCATTTCCTGCAAGTCTCCCAGGATAGTTGGAGACAGACGCTCATTATGATTTTTCCTCTGTGCCAAAGCCAGTGCAGGATCATATATGTAAAGCTGGGCATACTTTGCATCGTTTTCATTGTCAGGGAGGAGAGAGCCATGGAGATGATACAGTTCACCCTGTAGCTTGAGCACATATGGACCATGACCCTCCTGAAGCAAATCTTGGTCAAAGTTGGCCCCCACAGAAGTGAATGCAAATGCAGCATTATACTGCCTGATATTCTGGCGAAATCCTTTTGCCTCAGGGTCCTGGCCCTCTAAGAGCTGTTTCAATGGCTGAGGGGGCTCTGGCAGGTCTTCCAGCTGCACCTTTCCTTCCATACAGCAATCACGAAACCTGGGCCACACATTTGAGGATTTCTGCACGTGTTCTGCCATCCAGTGTAATGCTCCACATTCAGGGCAGGGAATAACCATGGGACCCAGATCATGACGCTGCACATCTGCCTCAATTATTCTAGTGCGACCAAGTGGAATAGGAGGAGGAGGCTGTGGAGGTGCAGGGAGTGGCTGAGGCGGCTGAGGAGGAGCAGGGAGTCGCTGAGGAGGCTGAGGAGGTGCAGGGAGTCGCTGAAGAGGCCACAAAAGCGCAGGGAGTAGTGAAGGCATTGGTCTTATTGCATTGACCTGAGCATGCAATGCTGCCACTCCTGCAGAACCTACTACAGGAGGTCTAGGAGCTGGTTGTAAAGGTGCCTGCCTGTGTCTTCCCAAGGGCTGTGCTGGGATAGGCTGTATCCCAGCAGCCTGAGCACGCAAATCTGCCACCGCTGTAGAGCCTACCACCGGATGTTCAATTCCAGCTGCCTCAGCACGCAACTGAGCAATAGCCGCTGAACCTACTACGGGAGCGGGCTGTACAGGGTCTGGCCTATTTCTTCTCAGGGGCTGTAATGGTGGGATAACTGCTAACTGTGCACGAAGGGCTGCCACCTGCTCTCCAGGACTGAGATTAGGAGGACGCGATGGTCCTGCAAGCATAGGAGGACGTGATGGCCCTGCAGGCATAGGAGGACGTGGTGGCCCCGCAAGCATAGGAGGACGTGATGGCCCGGCCACAGGTTGTTGAAAAGGATCAGCGACATTGCTTCTAGGAGGAGGGTGGGGGATGGCAAAAGGCTGTGGTGGAGGGGGTGGCTGGTCCTGAGCTCTAACAGCAGCAGCAGCAAGTGCACGTGCTCTCCGATCAGTGGGCGACGTCATATGACCCTCCTGCTCCTCCCTCGCCCTTTCACACTCCTGCTGATGATTTCTCTCTGGAGTAGATGGATCCCTGAGAAATGCAGGCATAAGCTTAGGGGAACAATCAAGCTACTACAATTCAACTTACATTTGCAAGCAGATGCAGCTGTTGTTAATTTTTCTTGGGCAAAGTCAGGGGAATTTATTAATTTCTAATTAAAATAAAATAAATAAATGTCAGATGGCTCATACCAGACCTCAGAGAAATATATACGTACCAAGGACGGGACAGGGAATTTGTTTGTTAGGCAAAGTCAAGGGAATTTATGATTTTCTATTTAAAATAAAATAAATAAATGTCAGATGGCTCACACCAGACCACAGAGAAATATATATACGTACCAAGGAAGGGATGGGGAAATTGTTTGATGAAAATATCCAAGTCTTCTTCGGCTATCCAACTGGAATAATTCCAGTAAAATGTCCTGGTCCTGGTCCTGGGGAGATGTCTTCTTCAGCCACCAGTAGTGCAAGTCAACACTAAGAGAACTGCAATGCAATTGTGGCTCCCTCTAAGGCAGCCTGGGATGACTACCTGGCTCCTTAGCAGAGAAAATGCTGCCCCACTGAAGAGGTCAACCCCAATAGTTCAAAGCAGAGATCTCCCTGGGAAGAGATCTTTTGTGCTCTACACTATATAGGCTATCTATTTCACTCTCACACAATTTATATTGTCTATCTAGAGCTGGTGGGAAGAGAGGAGAGGAGGGTAGTGGTGGGTTGAGAGCGTGCGCAGAAGCGGCTGCACAGCGTTCTGCCAGCGCAGCGCAGCTTCAAGCGCTGGAACCAGCAGACCGGCGTGAACCGGTGAGACCGGTTTGGGCCAGCTGTGCCACTCACATCCCTGACAAATTGGTCAAGGAGGTCACATGACTGTGAACACTCTGTGAGGAGCACAGCTGCACTGTCCATTTTCGAAAAAATTGCAAAAAAATATACATATATATTAAAATAATAACTTTGTGTAGCAGTGTCTGGCAAATTAATCTATATCTATTTGCAAAAGAATTTAGGAAAAAACAATATAAAATACATATGTTACAATACATAAAAATCCAAAGAAAAAAAGGCTATTCATTGATATCTATTTGCAAAAAGAAATTGGGGAAAAATAAATTTAAAAAAGCGAAAAAAAATAAAAATAAAAATAAAAAAGGCAAAGGATAAAACATACCACCAAAAGAAGGAAGCCAGCACCAGAGCCAGAGCAAGCAAAAGATCCATAGCAGGAGCCCACAGCCAGACACAGAAAGCCCCAGTAGCGCAGGGTAGGCCTAAAGCAAGAGACACACGGGAGGTGAACTGAGCGGTTGCCCAGTCTTTATACCGTGCGCGCGTGTCATGCACGGACCACGCACGAATGGGTCACATGACCGCTGCGCAGCATTCATTGCCAGTGCAGGGTTGAGCGCTGGAGCCCACAGATCGGCGTGAACCGCCAGGGGCTTGCAGCTGCGCCGCTTGCCGCTGACATAAATTTTACATAATATTATTTGTCAGTGGCACCCACAACCTCCCACCGAGCTGCTTTCATATGGTGTAACTAGGTGGATACCCGCGCTTCGCGCGGGGGTGCAAGTCAAGCGCATCAGTAAGGTCAAATGCATCAGCAAGGTCAAACACATTGGGTGAATCAAACTTGGGATAACTCAAACACATTCCAAGGTAGGTAATGTTATGACCATACTGGTTGACCAACTCCAGTACCTCCACACCTCCTCTAACTCTATTCCACAACATCTGCACTTTGACCTTTTGATCCCCTTGTTCTTTCCTATTCACATGCTTCCCCCTATGCCTCTATTCACCGGCTTTCCGTACTCAACTGTCAGCACAGCAAGTCCGGATCATCAGAAGTTCCATTTGTTTTGCTATCAATTAGACCTACACACCCCTTGTTCTTTTGCCCATCGTTCTTAGTTCTACCCTGCACCCCCTGGTAGTTCCTCTTGTTCCACATTAGTTACTTACTCCATGTATCCTAGTGACTTTCGCTTGCACTGGAATTGCTTACCTCTCTACCTTCTGACATGTTGTCTCAGCTCTTTGTATAAAACCCAGTCACGTATGCCTCTGTTCTACATTTAGATAATCAACTTTAATATGTGACTCCCTTTGCACTGTTTCCTATTCTTAGCAGAGCAAGTACTTGCAAGGCCTCTGTCTCTCTGACCTCCGTCTTCCAACTCGATTTCTGATATCCAACTTCACTTAATTCTTGAACCCTTACCTCTTCAGTTATAATACTTGACCTCTTCCAACTTCCAATCTCCAATCTCCAAAATACTTAGGATGATAGTTGGGGGCGCAACATATAAGTTGAAGCCGCAGTCATTTTAGAGCCAAACCTGATACATAACAGGTAATGACTCTACACATTTCTCCCATGTCTGTGTGTCCCCTACCTCATGTGTAGCATGTACTCACCTGTAGTTGTCATCACACTTCTTCTGTCCTCACACATATCGCATCCTCACACGTAGTGTGTCCTCACAGGTGGCATGTCCCCACATGTACTGTGTCCCCAAGTATAGTGTGCATAGTGTGTCCCTCAAGTATAGTGTGTGTAGTGTGTCCCTTGTTTGTAACGTGTCCCTACGTATAGTGTGCATAGTGTGTCCCCACATGCAGCATGTCCCCAAGTACCGTGTGTGTGGCATGTGCCACATGCATAACATATCCCTCAAGTATTTTGTGTGTAGCATGTCCCTAAATTATAGCATGTGTGTCCCCCATGCATAGCGTGTCCACATGTGTAGCATGTCCCTACACATAGTGTGTGTAGCCTCTCCCTCAAGTATAGTGTGCAAAGTGTGTCCCCCAAGCATAGTGTCTCTGTCCCCAAGCATAGTGTGTCCCCAAGCATAGTGTATCCCACCATATAGTGTGCACATCCCCATGCATAGTGTGTGTGCCCATGCATAACATGTGTGTCTCTACGCATAACATGCATGTCCCCAAGCATAGCATGCGTGTCCCCATGCACAACATGCATGTCTCCACACCTAACATGCATGTCTCCACGCCCAACATGCATGTCTCCATGCATAACATATGTGTCTCCATGCATAGCGTGCGTGTCCCCATGCATAGCGTGCATGTACCCATGCATAGTGTGTGTAGCATGTCCCAATGGCATGTGTAGCATATCCCAAGGGCCTCAAAGTGAAGCAAGCAGAGGCTGTCTTTTCATTAACTTTTAGCAAACTCAGGGACATGTATCAATATCTATTTTGTGACATACAGATATAAATAAAATAGTAAAGGAAGCCATATTTAAGCAGCTGCTGTCATTAATTTTAGCAAAGTCAGGATTATCTATTTTTTGAAAAATGTCAAAACAAATGTCCAGTACATTTAAGCTGAAGTTATTATTAATTTTAGCAGAGTCAAGATATCTATTATTCGAAAAATGTCAAAAAAATGCACTGTACATTTAAGCTGGAGCTGTTGTCAATTTTCACAAAGTCAGGATAATTTATTGACATCTATCTGTGAAAAAATGTCAAAAAAGTACAGTACATTGAAGCAGAAGCTGTTATTAATACCCAGCCAAAGCCATAGTAACAGCCACCAGTATAGCCAGAGAAGGAGTGCCTGGCAGCTTTACAGTAAATAAAACAACAAAAAAAACCACATTTAAAAGTAGAACCTTTTGTCATTAATTTTAGAGGAAACTGTCAATTTTCGAAAAAAAAACCTGAAAAATATATATATAAAAATACTTTTTTTTGGCAGTCTTGGGATTTTATTTAAATCTATTTTTCGAAAAAATTCACAGAAATATAAAGTACATGTGACAATACAATATGATGAAAAAAAAAATGGAACCAATAAAATTACAAACACAAATAAAATAAAATACATGGGAATGCATTAAAAAAGAGATATTACTTACCAATAGAAAGCCAGCCAAGCCAATAGATAGCCAGCCAACCAAAGCCATTGACAGCCAGCCAGCTCAAGGAGGAGACACCAGAGAGCACAGCAGACAGCAGACAGTGCAGACACAGCAGACAGCAGAAAGCAGACACAGCAGAGAGAGAAGAGAGAGCAGCCAGCAGAGTGAGGAATTGCCAGTCGGGCATATTCCTGGCATTCCATCCTACCGAACTGCCTTTATATACCGCGCACGCGTGTCACGCACAGACCACGCGCGAATGGGTCACGTGACCGCAGACGCTGCTGCGCAGCGTTCATTGCTTGCGGCTGCGCTCGCCGCTGACCTAATTTTTACGCAATATTATTTGTCAGCAGCGCCCACAACCTCCCACCGAGCTGCTTTCATATAGTGTAGCTAGGTGGGTACCCGCGCGAAGCACGGGGGTGCAGGTCAAACGCCTCGGTAAGGTCAAGTGCATTGGGGTAAATAGCATCATGCAAAATATATCCCTGTTCATATAGTATCATGAATCATGTATGCACCCATGGAACAGCCAAACATGCAGAGCTCTCTCTCAACCTCTGGGATGGCCCTCCCAGCGACTCTAGACATGAAAGTGGTAATGGTCTTGACTGAATCATCAGAGATTATAAGTTGCGCCTATTGTCATAATCCACAGGTTTCAAAGCTTGTGCATTGTGAAATAGATCCAATAGTGATCTTGGGGATCCTGAATGTTGACAATGTGATTACATCGATATGCCAGCTGATCCTCCGGTGACACTCTCACAGAACCAGAAACAATACCAAAATCAGAAATGGGGGAAGACCCAAAGTGCAGTTGGATAGCATGTCCTCACACGTAACGTGTCCTCACAGGTAGCGTGTCCTCACAGGTAGCGTGTCCCCAAACGTAGCGTGTCCTCACACGTAGTGTGTCCCCACAGGTAGTGTGTCCTCACAGGTAGCATGTCCCCACACGTAATGTGTCCCCACAGGTAGTGTGTCCCCACAGGTAACGTGTCCCCACAGGTAGCATGTCCTCGCACGTAATGTGTCCCCACAGGTAGCGTGTCCTCACACATAACATGTCCTCACACATATCAGGGACATGTATCAGTATCTATTTTGTGACATATATAGACATAAATAAAATAGCAAAAGAAACCACGCCAGCAGCTGTTGTCATTAATTTTAGCAAAGCCTGGATAATTTAGTGATATCTACCTTTTGAAAAAATGTCAAAAAATGTACAGTACATTTAACCTGAAGCTGGTATTAATTTTAGCAAAGTCAGGATAACTCATTGATATCTATATTTATTTTTCAAAAAAAGATAAAAAAAAACACACTACATTAAAACAGAAGTTGTTATCAACTTGAGCAAAGTCAGTATAAGTTATTGATATCCATTTGCGAAAAAATGTCAAAAATATTTACAGGATAGTTAAGGTGGCTGAGGTTAGCCAGTTAGATTTATTGATGTCTATTTGCGAAAAAATAGCGAAAAATGTACAGGATATGTAAGTTGGCTATTGTTAAGGTTAGCAAGTTAGGTTTATTGATAGCTATTTGCGAAAAAATATTGAAAAAATATACAGGCCATTGAAGCAGAAGCTGGTGTCACTTCACAGCCAAAGGCAGAGACACCCAGAGCCAAGCCAAAGCAATAGTAAGCCCACCAGTACAACCAGAACACAGAAAGACACCAGTGGGGAGTGCGGTGCTGCAGCATCGCTCTCTTTATACTGAGCGAAGGGTTGTGCACGGACCACCCTCGCGTATGGTCGCGACGAACGCGAACCGGTCACGTGACCTGGGACGCTGCTGCACAGCGTCAATGGTCTGGCCAGGGGCCTAGGGCTCGCCGCTGCACCGCTGACATAATTTTTATGTAATATTATTTGTAACATTATTTGTCAGCGGGCCCACAACCACCCACCCCCGCGTTTAACTCTTAGACTAGGTGGGTACCCGCGCTTCGCGCGGGGGTGCAGGTCAAATGCCTCGGTAAGGTCAAATGCATCAGTAAGGTCAAGTGCATTGGGGTAAATAGCATCATGCAAAATATATCCCTGTTCATATAGTATCATGAATCATGTATGCACCCATGGAACAGCCGAACATGCAGACCTCTCTCTCAACCTCTGGGATGGCCCTCCCAGCGACTCTAGACATGAAAGTGGTAATGGTCTTGACTGAATCATCAGAGATTATAAGATTGCGCCTATTGTCATAATCCACAGGTTTCAAAGCTCGTGCATTGTGAGATAGATCCAATAGTGATCTTGGGGATCCTGAATTTTGACAATGTGGTTATATCGATATGCCAGCTGATCCTCCGGTGACACTCTCACAGAACCATAAACAATACCAAAATCAGAAATGGGGGAAGACCCAAAGTGCAGTTGGATAGCATGTCCTCACATATAACATGCCCTCACAGGTAGCGTGTCCCCACACGTAATGTGTCCCCACAGGTAGCATGTCCCCACATGTAATGTGTCCTCACTGGTAGGTAGCATGTCCTCACAGGTAGCGTGTCCTCACAGGCAGCGTGTCCCCACACGTAACGTGCCCTCACAGGTAGCGTGTCCCCACACATAATGTGTCCCCACAGGTAGCATGTCCTCACACGTAACGTGTCCTCACTGGTAGGTAGTGTGTCCTCACAGGTAGCATGTCCTCACAGGCAGCGTGCCCTCACAGGTAGCGTGTCCCCACACATAACGTGTCCTCACAGGTAGCGTGTCCCCACACGTAACGTGTCCTCAAAGGTAGCATGTCCTCACACATAACGTGTCCTCACAGGTGACATGTCCCCACAGGTAGTGTGTCCTCACACGTAATGTGTCCTCACAGGTAGCGTGTCCCCACAGGTGACATGTCCCCACAGGTAGTGTGTCCTCACATGTAACGTGTCCTCACAGGTAGCGTGTCCCCATACATAACGTGTCCCCACAGGTAGCATGTCCTCACACATATCAGGGACATGTATCAGTATCTATTTTGTTGACATATATAAAATAGGAAAAGAAACCACATTTAAGCAGCTGTTGTCATTAATTTTAGCAAAGTCAGGATAATTTATTGATATCTATATTTATTTTTTGAAAAAAGATAAAAAAAAAAAACACTACATTAAAACAGAAGTTGTTATTAACTTTAGCAAAGTCAGAATAAGTTATTGATATCTATTTGCGAAAAAATATCAAAAAAATGTACAGGATATTTAAGTTGGCTGTTATTAAGGTTAGGAAGTTAGATTTATTGATTTCTATCTGCGAAAAAATATCAAAAAAATGTACAGGATATTTAAGTTGGCTATTATTAAGGTTAGCAAGTTAGGTGTATTGATAGCAATTTGCGAAAAAATATCAAAAAATATACAGGACATTGAAGCAGAAGCTGGTGTCAATTCACAGCCAAAGAAGCCCAGAGACACACAGAAAGACACCCAGAGACACACAGAAAGACACCAAGACCCCAGCCAAAGCAGTAGTAAGCCCACCACAGCCAGAACACAGGAGGACACCAGTGGGGAGTGCGGTTCTGCAGCATCGCTCTCTTTATACCAAGCGAAGGGTCGTGCACGGACCACCCTCACGTATGGTCGCGAACCGGTCACGTGACCTGGAACGCTGCTGCGCAGCGTTTGTAACTCGCGGCTGCACCGCTCGCGTGCTCCGCTGACAAACTAATGACCAAGCATTGGTCAGCAGCGCCCACAACCCACTGAGCCCGTTTCACTCTTAGACTAGGTGGATACCCGTGCTTCGCGCAGGGGTGCAAGTCAAATGCCTTGGTAAGGTCAAACACATCGGTAAGTCTAACATATCAGTAAGGTCAAGTGCATTGGGGAAAATCAAAGTAATCAATTTGCATCAAGTAGATATCAGAAATCAAGGAGCTCTAAGTAATACATCTTTATATACAATGTTGGTTGTGTTCAAACCCTCCTCAAGCAAGACCTTCACTTTGTTCCAGCTTGTTCCACTTGAAACACCAACATACAACTGACCATGTTCAAACACTGGATATCTCAGGTCCAGCCCAACCATACCCAAAGACTGTCCCTGAGACTTGTTGATGGTCATTGCAAATGCCACACGCACTGGAAACTGTCTCCTCTGCAGCACAAATGGTAATTCTCCCTCTGATGGTGAAATAGTGATCCTGGGGATGAAAGCAGTATTTCCTGCATGTGGACCTGAGATGATCCTGACCTCCAACACTCCATTCCTCATCCTCACCAACCGCAACCTTGTCCCATTGCATAGTCCTTGCTTCTTACCCAAATTGTGCAACATCATCAGAGGCACTCCAGGCTTGACTTCCAAGTGAGCAGGAGGAAGACTGCCCATCTCTATGGAATTCAGATACTCCACAGGATACTGCTCTGCAAAGTCGGTTTCCTGATAGAATCTGCACAGTGGAAGACCTGAGCATCACCTGGAAACTGCCTCAACACCATGGAATTGATCTCATTGACCTCAGTATTTCTGGGACAGAGGATGGCCCGCTCTAAAAAATGATTGTCCTGGGCAGGGATTGCATTGCCAATGCCAGGGTATATTTCCTGGATCAGCTCTGCAATTCCAGGGCCACAAACCATGTTTTGAGGGAGTGAGAAGGTATGATCTAGTGGGAGATCCTTTCCCTGACCCACATTCTGCAGCCATTCTGCAAACCGGGCTCTGTCAGGGTCATTTCTCACCCGCATGGTCTCTGTCAGATGGAGGACCTTGATCTTTGGCCACAGATATGACTTCTGAAGGGTAGCTCCCACGATATCCTCCTTTGAGCCTTTGGGGACAATTGGGAGAGTCTTCTGAAAGTCACCTCCAAAGGCAACCGGATGCCACCAAAGGGTCGGTCAGGCTGGTCAAGGAAATCCCTCAGTGTCCTGTCAATGGCCTCTATGGCATGGCGATGCTGCATTGCAGCCTCATCCCAGATGATGAGCCTGGCCAGTCTCAGCATATCAGCCTGGTCAGAGTTCTTTTTGATGGAGGAGAGAGAGCCCTCATGGACAGGAATTGGAATTCCAAGCATGCTGTGAGAGGTTGTCCCATTAGTGAGGATAAGTGCAGCCATTGCAGATGAGGCTACAGCAAGCACAATGAGATTCTCCGCTATACAGGAGTGGATTAGGGTGTTCCATGTGAATGATTTCCCAGCACCACCTGAGCCAGTGACGAAAAACATTTGTCCATTAGGTTTCTCCTGAGCATCTATGTCCAGTGCCGACTGTAATATCTGATCATGTGCAGACCTTTGCCCCTCATTCAGCTTGGGAACCTCCTCATCAGCCTTCTGCCTCTCTTGAACAGGGTCATAGTCCCTCTGCTCAGCTATGAACCTGTTCCCAATCAGGACCTCCCACTCGCCTATCACCCGAGGCATATCTTTAAAGCTGCTCAAGGACATTCCATTATGCTGAAGGAGTTTATCCAAGAGAAAGAGGCCAAAATCATAGACCTTATCATCCCGTGGCTCCTGGATATTGTGTCTGGTTTGGAGCTGATGTCTGAGATCATCACATATGTGCTCCTTGAAGCCGTCCCATAGTCTGTCAGGTTGTGAGGGAATGCAATGACCAAGGATGGTGGCAAAGAAATGTCTGAGCTGAGCGCCTGTTTTCATGCCACTGGCTTCCTGGAGACACAACCTCCACTCCTGATCATCCTCCAGAAGTCCCCTGGCAAGACAGGCCTCCTTGTAAGTAGCACATTGTATGCCATCCACCGTCCTAAGCTCCTCAAAGGATCTGGCCCCCTTGATCACCGTGAGGAGAGTGCGCAAATAAAATCTCTCTCCTGATTTTGGGCTTGCAAAGTGAAGGTGTCCAATGCTATATCCCCTTTGACGTGGTGTCCATACCCTTTCCTCTTTTTGCCAGGTAAAATGCTCAGGAAAATCCACATAGAGCACATCGCGCGCATGAGGGTAGGCAGCATTGGCCTCAAAGTAGGCCATGAGCACTGTCTTTGACCCCTCGACCCTGTTCATGATGGTGAGCGGATCAGCATCAGGATTGAAAATGACTGATTGCTGGTCTTTTTCATGGACTGGCAGTGCCATGACTGCAGGCACCTGGGTGTGGATTTCCCGCTCCAGCAACCTCCAACAGGCCTCATGAGCACTGACATAGCGAGCATCCAGGTACTTCTTTATCTCATCATGGTTGACACCAAACTCCATCGTGGTCCGATCGTGGCCCTTGTATAGATACTTGTGGATATACTTGACGCACCTCACACTGAAGGTGAATTCAAGGTTGATGTGACACCGGAGTTTGAGCAAGAGCAGAGGAGAGTATGGCACAACCCATCTGTTGTCCAGCATGTCACCTCTGACATTGTGCAGCCTTCCATCATTGCGACGACGATATTTTGGATATCCATCTACATTCACAATGGTCTCCTCACAGAATGGCTTTGGGAAGTTTTTCTTGCACTTGCCCTCTTCCATGCAGGGTGCATCTCGATGTCCCTGTCCACAGGGACCATGTGTCATCAGCTCACAGACCAACTGGTGGAGCACAGGATGTGTCTCTGGATCAGGGAACTCTTCTGAAACCATAGAATCCACCTCATGTGGATGTTTGACTTTGGAGTCCCTATTGAACCAGATAAGCAGGTGCATGTGTGGGAGCCCCCTCTTCTGGAATTCAATAGTGTGAACACGAGCGACAGTTTCTCCAAAGATCTTGTCCTTGACTATCAAGTCAATGAGGTATTTCTTTTTGAGGTGAAACACCCGCGACACCAGGTCAGGTCTGTCCTGAGAAGTTTGTCCAGGGAGCAACTCGGCCAATATCTCATCCCACTTTGGATTGGCAGTCATGGTAAGAAACAAATCAGGGGGACCCTTCTTTGTTGTAATGGCTAGGGAGTTCTGGCAGTTTTGATTCATGTCCCGTGTACTTCCTTGAAATGTCGCAGGCAGAATGACTTTTATGCCCAAGCTGTTTGCATCTCCAATGTCATTGTCCAAGCCTCTATATGAATCTACCATCTGGTTATACTGCTCAGCACGCAGAGTGTGTTGATTATCTCTGATCCACCTCAGTCTGCTTTGCTCTGCAGCAGCCCAGGAGTCTACAATGTACTGCTGGAACAATTTGCCACCACGCAGGAGTGTTGTAGGTCCTCTCGCTCTCTGGAACAGACGATACGCATGGTACTGTATTTGGGTGACCTGTCTCCGTCTGTTTGGATTGGCCTGCTGAGCACACTCTGGCTCACGATAAGGAATACCTGGCTGCCATCCAACTCTCCCTTGGGAAAGAGCAAGACATAGTGTAGAGAGGCATAATTCGCATTGGTATCCAATACCCTTCTGAAAGGTCCACCTCTGAGCTGGACAATAATATCCCTAGGTTCAGGGTCGATGCCATCTCCAGGAAGAACGACTGCAATCTCATCTGCAGTTGGGACATTATATCTCCTAGGATCCCTGTGCGCCCTGTTTGTGAGCCTTGCCTGGATGTTACCATTCTGTTCTTGAGCTCTGAGCCTCTCAGCTGCTTGTTTATATGTGGCGACATGAGGATTGCACAGCAGGAGCATTTCCTGCAAGTCTCCCAGGATAGTTGGAGACAGACGCTCATTATGATTTTTCCTCTGTGCCAAAGCCAGTGCAGGATCATATATGTAAAGCTGGGCATACTTTGCATCGTTTTCATTGTCAGGGAGGAGAGAGCCATGGAGATGATACAGTTCACCCTGTAGCTTGAGCACATATGGACCATGACCCTCCTGAAGCAAATCTTGGTCAAAGTTGGCCCCCACAGAAGTGAATGCAAATGCAGCATTATACTGCCTGATATTCTGGCGAAATCCTTTTGCCTCAGGGTCCTGGCCCTCTAAGAGCTGTTTCAATGGCTGAGGGGGCTCTGGCAGGTCTTCCAGCTGCACCTTTCCTTCCATACAGCAATCACGAAACCTGGGCCACACATTTGAGGATTTCTGCACGTGTTCTGCCATCCAGTGTAATGCTCCACATTCAGGGCAGGGAATAACCATGGGACCCAGATCATGACGCTGCACATCTGCCTCAATTATTCTAGTGCGACCAAGTGGAATAGGAGGAGGAGGCTGTGGAGGTGCAGGGAGTGGCTGAGGCGGCTGAGGAGGAGCAGGGAGTCGCTGAGGAGGCTGAGGAGGTGCAGGGAGTCGCTGAAGAGGCCACAAAAGCGCAGGGAGTAGTGAAGGCATTGGTCTTATTGCATTGACCTGAGCATGCAATGCTGCCACTCCTGCAGAACCTACTACAGGAGGTCTAGGAGCTGGTTGTAAAGGTGCCTGCCTGTGTCTTCCCAAGGGCTGTGCTGGGATAGGCTGTATCCCAGCAGCCTGAGCACGCAAATCTGCCACCGCTGTAGAGCCTACCACCGGATGTTCAATTCCAGCTGCCTCAGCACGCAACTGAGCAATAGCCGCTGAACCTACTACGGGAGCGGGCTGTACAGGGTCTGGCCTATTTCTTCTCAGGGGCTGTAATGGTGGGATAACTGCTAACTGTGCACGAAGGGCTGCCACCTGCTCTCCAGGACTGAGATTAGGAGGACGCGATGGTCCTGCAAGCATAGGAGGACGTGATGGCCCTGCAGGCATAGGAGGACGTGGTGGCCCCGCAAGCATAGGAGGACGTGATGGCCCGGCCACAGGTTGTTGAAAAGGATCAGCGACATTGCTTCTAGGAGGAGGGTGGGGGATGGCAAAAGGCTGTGGTGGAGGGGGTGGCTGGTCCTGAGCTCTAACAGCAGCAGCAGCAAGTGCACGTGCTCTCCGATCAGTGGGCGACGTCATATGACCCTCCTGCTCCTCCCTCGCCCTTTCACACTCCTGCTGATGATTTCTCTCTGGAGTAGATGGATCCCTGAGAAATGCAGGCATAAGCTTAGGGGAACAATCAAGCTACTACAATTCAACTTACATTTGCAAGCAGATGCAGCTGTTGTTAATTTTTCTTGGGCAAAGTCAGGGGAATTTATTAATTTCTAATTAAAATAAAATAAATAAATGTCAGATGGCTCATACCAGACCTCAGAGAAAATATACGTACCAAGGACGGGACAGGGAATTTGTTTGTTAGGCAAAGTCAAGGGAATTTATGATTTTCTATTTAAATAAAATAAATAAATGTCAGATGGCTCACACCAGACCACAGAGAAATATATATACGTACCAAGGAAGGGATGGGGAAATTGTTTGATGAAAATATCCAAGTCTTCTTCGGCTATCCAACTGGAATAATTCCAGTAAATGTCCTGGTCCTGGTCCTGGGGAGATGTCTTCTTCAGCCACCAGTAGTGCAAGTCAACACTAAGAGAACTGCAATGCAATTGTGGCTCCCTCTAAGGCAGCCTGGGATGACTACCTGGCTCCTTAGCAGAGAAAATGCTGCCCCACTGAAGAGGTCAACCCCAATAGTTCAAAGCAGAGATCTCCCTGGGAAGAGATCTTTTGTGCTCTACACTATATAGGCTATCTATTTCACTCTCACACAATTTATATTGTCTATCTAGAGCTGGTGGAAGAGAGGAGAGGAGGGTAGTGGTGGGTTGAGAGCGTGCGCAGAAGCGGCTGCACAGCGTTCTGCCAGCGCAGCGCAGCTTCAAGCGCTGGAACCAGCAGACCGGCGTGAACCGGTGAGACCGGTTTGGGCCAGCTGTGCCACTCACATCCCTGACAAATTGGTCAAGGAGGTCACATGACTGTGAACACTCTGTGAGGAGCACAGCTGCACTGTCCATTTTCGAAAAAATTGCAAAAAAATATACATATATATTAAAATAATACTTTGTGTAGCAGTGTCTGGCAAATTAATCTATATCTATTTGCAAAAGAATTTAGGAAAAAAACAATATAAAATACATATGTTACAATACATAAAAATCCAAAGAAAAAAAGGCTATTCATTGATATCTATTTGCAAAAAGAAATTGGGGGAAAAATAAATTTAAAAAAGCGAAAAAAAATAAAAATAAAAATAAAAAGGCAAAGGATAAAACATACCACCAAAAGAAGGAAGCCAGCACCAGAGCCAGAGCAAGCAAAAGATCCATAGCAGGAGCCCACAGCCAGACACAGAAAGCCCCAGTAGCGCAGGGTAGGCCTAAAGCAAGAGACACACGGGAGGTGAACTGAGCGGTTGCCCAGTCTTTATACCGTGCGCGCGTGTCATGCACGGACCACGCACGAATGGGTCACATGACCGCTGCGCAGCATTCATTGCCAGTGCAGGGTTGAGCGCTGGAGCCCACAGATCGGCGTGAACCGCCAGGGGCTTGCAGCTGCGCCGCTTGCCGCTGACATAAATTTTACATAATATTATTTGTCAGTGGCACCCACAACCTCCCACCGAGCTGCTTTCATATGGTGTAACTAGGTGGATACCCGCGCTTCGCGCGGGGGGTGCAAGTCAAGCGCATCAGTAAGGTCAAATGCATCAGCAAGGTCAAACACATTGGGTGAATCAAACTTGGGATAACTCAAACACATTCCAAGGTAGGTAATGTTATGACCATACTGGTTGACCAACTCCAGTACCTCCACACCTCCTCTAACTCTATTCCACAACATCTGCACTTTGACCTTTTGATCCCCTTGTTCTTTCCTATTCACATGCTTCCCCCTATGCCTCTATTCACCGGCTTTCCGTACTCAACTGTCAGCACAGCAAGTCCGGATCATCAGAAGTTCCATTTGTTTTGCTATCAATTAGACCTACACACCCCTTGTTCTTTTGCCCATCGTTCTTAGTTCTACCCTGCACCCCCTGGTAGTTCCTCTTGTTCCACATTAGTTACTTACTCCATGTATCCTAGTGACTTTCGCTTGCACTGGAATTGCTTACCTCTCTACCTTCTGACATGTTGTCTCAGCTCTTTGTATAAAACCCAGTCACGTATGCCTCTGTTCTACATTTAGATAATCAACTTTAATATGTGACTCCCTTTGCACTGTTTCCTATTCTTAGCAGAGCAAGTACTTGCAAGGCCTCTGTCTCTCTGACCTCCGTCTTCCAACTCGATTTCTGATATCCAACTTCACTTAATTCTTGAACCCTTACCTCTTCAGTTATAATACTTGACCTCTTCCAACTTCCAATCTCCAATCTCCAAAATACTTAGGATGATAGTTGGGGGCGCAACATATAAGTTGAAGCCGCAGTCATTTTAGAGCCAAACCTGATACATAACAGGTAATGACTCTACACATTTCTCCCATGTCTGTGTGTCCCCTACCTCATGTGTAGCATGTACTCACCTGTAGTTGTCATCACACTTCTTCTGTCCTCACACATATCGCATCCTCACACGTAGTGTGTCCTCACAGGTGGCATGTCCCCACATGTACTGTGTCCCCAAGTATAGTGTGCATAGTGTGTCCCTCAAGTATAGTGTGTGTAGTGTGTCCCTTGTTTGTAACGTGTCCCTACGTATAGTGTGCATAGTGTGTCCCCACATGCAGCATGTCCCCAAGTACCGTGTGTGTGGCATGTGCCACATGCATAACATATCCCTCAAGTATTTTGTGTGTAGCATGTCCCTAAATTATAGCATGTGTGTCCCCCATGCATAGCGTGTCCACATGTGTAGCATGCCCTACACATAGTGTGTGTAGCCTCTCCCTCAAGTATAGTGTGCAAAGTGTGTCCCCCAAGCATAGTGTCTCTGTCCCCAAGCATAGTGTGTCCCCAAGCATAGTGTATCCCACCATATAGTGTGCACATCCCCATGCATAGTGTGTGTGCCCATGCATAACATGTGTGTCTCTACGCATAACATGCATGTCCCCAAGCATAGCATGCGTGTCCCCATGCACAACATGCATGTCTCCACACCTAACATGCATGTCTCCACGCCCAACATGCATGTCTCCATGCATAACATATGTGTCTCCATGCATAGCGTGCGTGTCCCCATGCATAGCGTGCATGTACCCATGCATAGTGTGTGTAGCATGTCCCAATGGCATGTGTAGCATATCCCAAGGGCCTCAAAGTGAAGCAAGCAGAGGCTGCTTTTCATTAACTTTTAGCAAACTCAGGGACATGTATCAATATCTATTTTGTGACATACAGATATAAATAAAATATAAAAGTAAAGGAAGCCATATTTAGCAATCAGGATTATCTATTTTTTGAAAATGTAAAAAAATGTAGTACATTTAGCAGTTTCATTAATTTAGCAAGTCAGGATTATCTATTTTTTGAAAAATGTCAAAACAAATGTCCAGTACATTTAAGCTGAAGTTATTATTAATTTTAGCAGAGTCAAGATATCTATTATTCGAAAAATGTCAAAAAAATGCACTGTACATTTAAGCTGGAGCTGTTGTCAATTTTCACAAAGTCAGGATAATTTATTGACATCTATCTGTGAAAAAATGTCAAAAAAGTACAGTACATTGAAGCAG